>JAILXH010106589.1:0-10073 GCA_023558415.1 Piaractus mesopotamicus
AGAGCAGTGAAGCTACAGCTCAAGTGTGATATACTGTTCATTATGTTGCGAGACTGCCTAGTTTAGCTATTTTTGGGTTCATGTCAACGTAGGTTTGGCTTTAAAAGATCCATATCCTACATTTTTTATATTTTATTCTTTCCCTGGGTTTCACCTAGAACACTATTGTGTGTTCATGCACCAAAACAGTCATAATTTACAATTTTTACATGACCATTTTACAACCTGCCTTTGTCTCTATTAATTAATCAGGTTGGTTTTGTTACTGTGCCTTTAAGATATATTCAGGTGGCCTCTGTTCTGATTGTCCTGTATTCATTCAAAAATCAGAAAACCAGTCCAGGCAGACATTCTTATTTGAGTAGTTGGGGCTAAACTGCTGTAGGCTAAATAAGTGAACATATGTAAATAATCAAATACTTTCTGCAGCTGATGAGTCCTGCACAGCGATTAGGAGGTATTTGGCCTGTTTCGAATTCCTCTACGCAAAGCTGACGTATATGTTCAGTATGTTTTGGTCAAATGGCCTGCTTCAGATCACATTACATTATTTGAGGGGAAATAAGGTCAGAACTCTGACTTGCCCACTCTAAACTACATACAGAGTTTTAGCCGATCTGTTGTTGATTACTCTTGTGTTTTGAATCATTGTTATGTTGCATTACTCAAATTCTTTTACGTTTTAGATCACAGACAGATGTCCTAACATTCTGCTACGCAGACACCTGAACTCGAACAGCCTGAACCTGAACTGATACACGTTGGGCTGGGCACTGGCAACAACTTCATGGTACAATACATACCACGAGACAAGTGTTACAATACAACACGATGATGCAAAACATCAGATGCACAAATGACATATTTTGTCAATGTTTACAATAAATTTGGAAATTAATGGTACAATAATAATAATTTTATATATAACCAAGCAAGGTTTTAGAATATGATAAGACCTTTAATTAATATCTACACCTATTTATAACACTCCATCTGTGAAAGTGAAACTATGAAAAGTGAAACTAAACTCAAATGCACAACTAAAACTGAACACACAAGCCTTAACATCAGTTTCTCCTGATTGTGATGCACAGAAACAAACAAACAGTAAAATGCTCCCTTCTCCAGTTCAGTCTTATACAAATAATAACGATAAAGAGCACAGCACTAACTATTAAAGCACATGTATGCACATGCTGTAAGTTATAAATATTGCACTTTCAGACTTGCATGCATTATCAGTCTCAAGCATACACCCTTGTGTAAAGGTAATTCATAAATTGACAAAAAAACAGTTATGGTTGTGTCAGTATATGTATCCCCACAACATTATCCACTATATACTGTTGTATTGATATTGATATTGATGTTATATTGTATTGATATTCTGAACAATACCTAAACATCTCAATGTGTGCAGAAATCCTACGCATTCATACATCAAAGCAGCTCCACACTATTATACTCCCTCCATCATGCTTCACAGCCGAGATGAGGTATTGGTGGAG
Source organism: Piaractus mesopotamicus (assembly GCA_023558415.1). Classification (NCBI taxonomy): domain Eukaryota; kingdom Metazoa; phylum Chordata; class Actinopteri; order Characiformes; family Serrasalmidae; genus Piaractus; species Piaractus mesopotamicus. Next base: position 1,509 of record JAILXH010106589.1, read on the forward strand.
GTATGCAGTGCTTTGTTATCTCCAAGCACCAAAGAGTTCAACATTTGTCTAACACAAAACATTCTTCCACTGGAGCTGTGGAATATCCAGGGAGTCTTGAGAAAACTTGAGACAGGTAACAATATGGCTTCATCACTGGCTTCCTCTCTTGAAGATCACCGTTGTTCAGTGTTTTTCTTACATTAAACTTAAATGTATGCAGGGTCCTATGAGAAACAGCAACAGAGCTGAATTTCTTTCATTTGCAAACAACAGTACCCTCTAAACACTGAAAGTTTTTGAAAGTTCAGTGTAATATTCATTTGATAAAGCTAGTAAACAACATGTTTCTCTGTTTTAACTCTAAGGGGCTCTTGAGGGTTGATAAGAGCAGAAAACTCTATTTTTAAAATAGCAGGCCATCCCGAATTGGACTGGAACACCTGATATCCACTACCCTTTTTTCCAAAATGTCATTATGTTAGAGGTTCACATATTTTCCATCAGTGGCCTTAATTGTTTCATTTGTAATAAAGATACGACACTGCAAAATGGTGTGTGCCATTAAAATAAGACTGTCTCTATTTATTATCATTAAGATGAAGATCAGATCACATTTTAGGACCCATTTGTCCAGAAATCCAGACAATTCCAAAGGGTTCAGTTTTTCTCTTTCTCACAACTGGAGCTCACATTTATCCTAACTCATGAACCTAACTTCCTGGTTTACTTTGGTCTGTTTATCACATCTTGATCCTACCAAAATGGAGGACTGGCTGGATGTGAGTGTGAATCATTTAGCCCTGTTGTTTGCAGAGTGAGTCAGCGAGGCAGGCGAAGCCACAGTGCTGTACAGCGGCTTGCTTCAGGACACAGACAGCTCAGAAACACACTTCATTTCTTGCTTGTTTTCAGCTTTGAGGTTCTGAGCAACCTCTTCTGCCATCATAAAACCACGGAACACCTAAACACAGACATTTCACATGGTTCAAATGGCCCAAAGGAAGGAACGTATTAATAAGTTGAAGTGATGAATCACTCATCTCCATTATACACTACTTTTTTGAGCGATGCTAATTAGTTTGCGTACATAAATAACTCAGCCACCAGGACTTTGGTAATTCAGTCAACAGGACTCTAGCCTCAGATTCTGACAAGCATGTGTAAAGTAAGCCTTCTTCTTTGCCCCAGGTGATATGGTAATGTGGTTGGTAAGTAGGGATCTCAGCATTAACACCATGTTCACTTCCACCCTAATCCCTAATAAATATCTCTGAAGCTCCCAGACAGTAATTACTGCTTAATTATTTGTACAGTAAATAAGAGAGGGTCCACACGCATTGGGCAGCAATGGCCACTGAGGCTTTAGGCTGCTCTCTGTCCAAGGACAACATGGAGCACAGTGCCACGATTCAGAGCTTACACAGCACTGGGCATAAGGAAGTGCCTGTTGCATTCTCCCTTGTGTTTTAATGACCTTTATCACTGAGTCAAGAAAAACATGGCTAATTTATTCCATAATCACCCAGTTTAAATAGGCAACACATTAGAGTTATTTTGATACAGCATTTAAATATCTTTCTATTAGATTTTCATTGACATTGCAAAAAAAAATTATTGTTAGAAAGCATATACAGTATGGTGCAAAAGTCAGAAACCCTTCACTTATTTAATTTCAAAGAAATAGTCACTGTGTACAAGTCATTAATTTTTCAGAAGATATTTCTGAGGAGATTAGATATAAGATAATCCACTTGCATAAGGAAGTGGACAGTGAAAATAAGTTGAACAAACAGTAGTTTCCACAACTGGAGGTATGATTAAACGACAGAAAATGGGACTCCTAACAACCGTCTGACTTTGTAGAGCACCAAAACTGTCACCATCAGATAAACAGCACTTCCTCAGGTGAAAAATCAACAGGTGTTTCTGTGCACTGTGAGAGGACAACTCCAGTCTAAAGGGATATGTAGCTCTTGAGAAGCTGTTACTGAGTAAAGGAAACAGACAAAAAGAAGAAAATTTGCAAATCAAACAAAGACACTGCCGGTATTCTTAGAACAATGCACTGACCTCCCCAGAGTCCAGACCTCAACAAAAGTAAATGTAAATTTGAGATTACTTGGATTGTGAAAAGCTGAAAGTACAACTTCTAAGACTGAACTTTTGCAGTGTATACGAACATTGAAAAATATCCATGTAGATTTCTTTGAAAAGCTGGAAGCAAGTCACCTGAAAAGAGTGGAAGCTGTTATAAAGGCAAAGCGTAGCTACATTACACACCAAAAAAAAATTAATAAATTACATTTATGGCTGTTTTGATTGGAAATTAAATAAATGAAGGGTGGTCTCTGACTTTTGAACAGTACTGCATGGAAGTATGATATGGTATATTTGCATTATATGTATTAATAAAACACTTAAAAAAAGGTCTCTGAGAGACCGATTCTGAATAAATCTGGACTGTACAAACCTTTGTTCATTGTAGTAATATATGACCTGTCAGCTGTTTGGGTCTTTCCTTTTTGTTAGACAAAACAACACATTTGGTGCAAGAATGCCTGTCTGAAGATATTACTCCAGTGTAAAATCGAAGGAAATTGATAACATTCACATAGTGTTCAGCAAGCTTCAGAACAAAATAGGAAATGCTGATATGATTAGAGGCAAACACATCCAGCCATGGCATAGACAACCAAACAACAGATTCCACAAAAGCCTGCAGTCTCAGCGTGCTCTGGCATCAGTTACGGTCTTATCTACATGCAGAAGGAAACTTCACAAAACTCTGCCATTCTTCCTCCATTTCACTTCAGAGCACTGTAGGTAAGACTGGTTTTATAGACAGGTTGTACTATTTATTGTGCCTTGTGTGCAGTTGTTTATCACGTATTAAAAAGAAAACAGTAATTCCCATGCACTTATTCACAGTAAGACAATTTAATGTGAGCTCGTTTCGAAGGTTTAGATTCTGAGGGCCCTAACACAGGCAATTTTGGTATCATGAGGACTTATAGAACAATAAATGCCCAGTAAGGTTAAACAGAGGAACATACAAATATAGTGATTTTCCACTTTTGCATCATGGCAAGTAAATAAAAACAGTTAAGAGCTAAGACTTTATTTGACAAGCAAGAGCAAGAGCATAAAAACTCATAAACCATCTCATCTCTTGCTGATTTGTTTAGGAATAGCACATGTTTGCAAGTTACCTAATCTCTGACTCATAAAACCGTGAGAGACAGCGGAGCAGACATTTGTTATATAAGCTGGTTGTGGTTATTTCCTCAAAGCCTCAGGACATATGGTCCATACTATACTTCCAGTGTTTTTTCTTTGAGAGTCAGGTAAATTACAGGTGTCTGTCAGTAACCGAGCAGAGCCAAAGGCGACATGTCTCAACCACATCCAGCTGCTGGACACTTCTGCACTGTAATCCAGCTCTCCATTACAGGCTCTGAACATTGTCACTACCAAAACATCTGATAAAGTTTTGTTAGTTTTATGAGTGTTTTGGTAGTAACAACATGTTTAATCACTTGTCTTGTTTAATTAAATAATTCTTACTCCTTACTGTATACAGATAGGGGAACATTCCATGTATGGAGTGCATATGTACTGTAATCTATTTATTTTTTCATGTGCATTGATACAATGCTACTAAAGCAAATGGCAAACTACAAAAGTACATGGAAAAAAGATTCTGAATCAACTTTTGCAAAAAAGCTGTAAAAAACACACTGTATATGGACCGTTCTACTCAATAACTTCTTAATTGCAGTCTGACAGTAAACCCCCCCCCCAAAAAAACCAAAAAAAACTATGAAGTATTCAGACCTTAGATATGTATAAGAATTATGTTATGATTTATTTAAACTCAAGACATTAATTGAGAATAATAAGTTAGTAATTGAGAGTAGTAAGTTAAACACATACTAAATCATCATCTATAGGGTACTTTCTATTGGGAGGTGGCTGTCCCAAACCCAAACTCCTGAATCACTAAACTTATGAAAATAATATGTAATATTTTTTTTGTATTTTTTTTTTTTGTATATTTTGAAATATAAAGGTATTGAAGATCTTACTGATTTATTTTAAAGTTATAAATTTGGATTTATCATGAGCTTAATTTGTAAATAAAAAATCATTCAAAAAATGCTGTTCTATGTTTTCATGTCACTACTGAAACACCCAGAGCTTTAGTTCATTTTAGAGCAGGAAGTGAGACTGCATCCCTGTCGCTCATGATCATATGGTGAGCAGTTAGATGTCACTGATTTGCAGTTAATGTGTCCCAAAGTGTGAAAATCAACTTTTTTTTGTGTGTTTTAATGAAAAATATTATGATTTTGTGTGTGCACAACTGTTCAAGGCTGTGTTCAAAGTTATGCTTAAAATCAGCTACAATTGTCACTACTGAAACTTTTGGTAAAGTTTTGTTAGTGTTATGATTGTTTTGGTAGTAACAACATAGAATGTTTAATCACTTGTTTTAATAAAATAAACATAATTAAAATAGAGGGTCGATTTAGTTTTACTATGTTAGTATTTATGTAAGTAAAGCCTAGATTTTTCAATAATCAGAAAGTCAGTGTCATATGTATTATGCACTGCGTGGCCATGGACCAACACATCCAATAGAAAATGAATGGGATCCATTGAGGTGTGTTGCCACACTGGAGCAGTGTAAATGCGTCATAAGACTTTTGCACAGTATCATTATATACAGTTTTATTTTTTTATAGCTTCATTTTTAATCCGGACTAATGTACCATGGTCACACAGTCAAGTCCTGTCCTGGGGAAAAGGTATTCTATATTTTTTAATCTTTTTTTATTATTTAAAAATTATAGTCTAATTATATATTTCTTGAAAGAGTTGACATCTCTTTACTTCTGAGAATCGCTCTAATGAAATGCTCTGTCTCTGCTCTCAGCTCCTCTGCACACACAGCCTACTCTGCGTAAGTGGAGGTCATCTTTCAGCGAGCAGCTCAGACACTGTTGGCTGACTGGCATTCATCAGCATCAGTCACCTGCCTCTCCCACCTCCCACCACTCAACAGGAGGCGGTCAGGCAGCCGCCAGCACAGCTGATCCACAGCAGACTCCAGCAGCAGCCACGGTGGCCCACAGACACACGGCTCACACAGGGATAAATAATGGCCAGAAAACATGATTACCAAGATGAGAAATAACAGTGAGCTTTGTTTGAATGATGCCACCCACCATGTCCTAATGTCTAATTCAATCGCATGTGCCTGCTGTGAGACAAATCTGAGGATGCAGTTTACAGACTTACTTTGACATCAGAAAATAAGTCACTGAATGATACCAAAGGCTGCAGTAAGATTTAACTTCAAAGTATTGAGTTCATCTCATTATCACTCCTCCAGCTAACTGTTAGATGTGAGAACAGGCTAAAGCATTGTCAACAAGCTAATTAACCCATATGTAACCGGTATAGGAAGTAAGCAGTACTGGCTGACTGCTCAGAAATAGGGCTATGGTCAAAGCAGCATAAAAAGCATACACAGTCAACCGCATATAGGGCCAGTTAAAAAGAACTTCCAATAAACTGTTAGATTGCAGTTTCTCTGGAACATTACAGTAAACATGCTGGACTGCTAGTTCAGCACGTTTTTTATACAGTTCTAAGAGACATTATGGTGTGAAGTCAGGCCCAAGATGTAACTGTTGATTCACTATAATGATCTGTGAGGTGTTGACAAATGGCAGACTTCTATATAGTTGATGAGACCATATAAGACTGTGAGACTATGAGAACTACAATATAGCACACTTCCTCAGACAAGATGTTCTAGTCTAAGTAACATATTTCTATATAAACGAGTCCCAAAATAAAGAATCAATCAGTGATTCATGGCACTTTAGTCTAAGACTAATCTTGCAAAAACAGCACACTCTTCTCTCTCAGAAGTTCATTAAAGACAAATCAGACCACTGTGCTGCCAGAGGTGGAGAAATAAGTACTGATTCACAATTCGAGTCCTTGGGAAAAGAAAAATAATCAGTGTTGTGCAGATCCTACAGCATTTTGTTATGGCTAGAATCTGAAAACCTAAAGGGCTATTTTGACATTTTATTTTTCGTGATTAATTAGTAGTTATTCCTCCAAAGGGGTCTGGACAACAAGCAGAAAACATTATTTAGGTTTTCTGAGCTATACTTGGCAAATTCTCTCAAGTCTTAAGGCCAGGAGATGGAATGTCAATGTCTTTGTTCACACACTGGCCGTTACAGTTACGCCTTGTTTATGTTTTAATGTTTCATGTTCTTTTGATTCTGTTTTCAGTGCTTGATGAACTATTCTTCTGTGTGACCTCCTGGCTTGTTGTGTGAAACAAAATATGTCTTCAATACATCACAATACATTCTCTGCTGTCAGCGTTCACATGTAAACGGTGTCCAACTTGATTTGTAATCTGGAGGCAACACACTCCTACCTTTCAAAGCCCAGCTGTCTTATTGATTTCTCCCATGATGAACCTAAAAAAAGGAAAAGACAACAAAACAGAAAGATGTTAGATGTTAGACGTTACTGTGCAAAAAAGCTCAAATACTGACATAATATGACATTTATTGTATAATATTTACATGATGCAGATATTGTATTTCTTATTGTACATCTAAATTCAAAAAATAAACACATTGTCTGGTTAGAAACTTAGTCAGAAGCTAACTTTATTCTTGCTATAGCTTGGTAGTTTTTGCTTTGGTGGTTTTTGCTACAGGTTTAATAAATTGCATGTTCATGATGCCATCATAAATCATCTCAAGCCTATACTCCGGTTATACACCTTTTGTCAAGCAATTAAAATGTTATTCATTTAATTCCAGTATGCAGTGCAAAGCCTCAGTTCCTCAGTTCCTGGAAATGACTTGCAGAAAGTCCTACAGGACGAACACACTGTACCTACTGTGTTCACAGCCTCCAAACACCTCATTCACAGCATTCCACTGATAGAAGGCATGTGTTATAAAGTACACCACACACTATGGGACCACTGCAGCCCCACGAGTCAAAGACAAGCCGTCATCACGCAGGATGCCATGCATAAACCCAGTGCGTTTGGATTTTTATCGCCCTCTTCCTCGAGACTTCATCATGCTTTGGATCAAATGTGATCGAGCAAGCATAACAGCACTGAAACAAGCTGTCCGCACAAAACATACATTCCTGCAGCATGATGGAGAGTCTCTACAGTCCACTAAAGCTCAGTGTGAGTGCGTACCCACAGATGTGTGTTTACATGGACACTTCCAGGTATTCTGACCTATGGGGGGCTGTGCATAGACTTTTTTAACTGCACTATATGCCTTCCAACAGCAATGAGCAGATTAGTTCAATTAGTCTTCAAATATTTAAGTTAGACCTAACTATTGCCTGACCAATATATCAGTTGACCATTAACATCATGTCAGATGTGAGATAAACCTATCTGCTTTTTAAGGACTGCTGACCACCTGTTCACTTCTATTACAGCACATACAAACTGAATAGGCAAGAAGCTTCAACAACTAAATATACGTTTTTCAGTATTTATTGTGTCCACTCTTTGTCCTTCTTATGTTTTCCATTCTTTTCTGGAGACTTGCTTTAAGTTTTCAGGGATATTTTCCACACCTCCAAAGTTCAGTCTTAGAAGTTGGTTGTATTTACTGCTTCATACAATTGAAGTAACTCCAAACACATTCAAATCTGGACTCTGAGGTGGTCAGTCCACTGTTTTGTGGACACCAGCAGCTTCTTTGATTTGCAAGTTTTCTTCTTTTTTTGTCTATTTCCTTTCCTCAGTAACAACTTCTTCACAGCTGTGTATCCTTTCAGTCTCATAGTGCAGAGTTGTCTTCTCACAGTGGAAGACAAGTTGTTTCTGATCATTTTTTGTACTCAGGATTTTGAAAATATATCTAATCTACTCCGACTTAATTGCCATTTGCACAGATCTGTAATTAGCAGTGAACTGTCTGGCAGCTGAGTGACGTCCAAGCCTGCAAGCTTCTTTGTGCCAAACAGGAAAAGGTTCCCGGAATACTTGATGGTGCCATTGTGTGGAGCAGGACTTCTTGTTTAATAGTTTAATCCTGTCTGATGTATTGACAACAGACAAAATGCTCTGCAAAGCAGACAACACAGCTGAGATAATATGATGGACTTTGCTGACAGGCGTTAAATCATGTATATATGTATTTTCAGAGTGTTGGTTTGGTATTTTAGAGCACATGCTTCCCTGCATGGGTCATTATCAGCTAGCGCCAACAGCAGCATGTCTATGTACCATGTTTACACTGGACTGATGACATTATGCTATCTACTACAATGGGCACCTGTGACATAGTAAAGCAAGCTACCAGGATTTGTTGATATTGGACGATTGACAGGGGAGGTTTCAAGGCATCTTTAAAGATTCTATTGTATATTGTCTTTAACTGTAATAATATATATGAAATGCGTATGTGTTCTCTGAGGATCACTGATAGTTTACCTTTGCTAAGGCCAGATGCACCCAAAACGTACACATGCAGAGCATATGAAGTCTCTCTCTCTCTCTCTCTCTCT
>JAILXH010106589.1:11269-34243 GCA_023558415.1 Piaractus mesopotamicus
TTTACTTTTGTTAACTGCTATGAATATCTGGATTTATCAGAGCATCCACAAAAAAAATGAGCCTTCTGTGAAATCAGTGATATCACTGAAAGCAAAATATTGTGATTAACTGACAAACAATACACTGTGCAGCCCTCGCTTGTACTAATGTGTTTCTCTCTCCAGAACGAGAGAACGGCTCTACTAGAGCTCTGGAATGTGTCTAACACAATAACTTCAGTGAGGTACAGCTATGCTACCAGCTCCAGGTGCGAAAATGAACTGGTCAGCCTTGTTATACCTGCTGAGGATGTATTCACTAAACTAAATAAATATGACGTGAAACAATCACTAATAATAAACTGTAGCTTTCATACATATTTCATACATATAACGAAAATGGAGACATGACTCCCACAGTGTAAAGCATGTTAGAGTCAAAAATAAAATATTTATATCATTTGCTAAGTTTAAGAAATTTGACAACTGAGACCTGACAAACATCCCTGATAATACAAAGCTGACTGGAAATCATGTAAGGTAGTAAAAATATTTTGACTAAAACTATTGTTTATATTTTTATGAAATTAAATTATATCAGCCACGCAGCCCTGCTAAACCACACAAGGAGAATACAAAAGCTCAGCACTAAACATCTGCCAGCTCTCCCACTCTAACTACAGATACATCAACATGAATTTCTGAGACAATCATTAACCTTAGTCAAGAGTTATTATTGTAATTTTTTAGTTTATTCAAATGTAATTACATAATTACATGATTAGTTACATAGTTAGATATATAAGTAACTGAACTTACGTTTGATTTACATTCTGTACTGACAGGTTAGAGTCTGCACTTAAGGCTGGGTTCAAATTACTTGGCTGGAGTGACACAAATCCAATTCCACCAATTTTTGTCCCAAAATTTCTGATTAATTAAATTGTTAAGATGTAAACAGAGTCTATGCGAAATGTGTCCTTCCAGAGAAACTCACTTCCATTCTTATCAGGACTAACTTGTGTGTCTCGCTGTGTGCACTACAGTTTCTAACTGGTCCTGTGTTGTGTTTGTTCCATCATGCACACCTAATGGGCACACAGCTCTAATGTTTTGTACTTTCAAAAGCTTGATCTACTAAGATCCCACATAAAGAATATTAATCGCATGTGCAATTAGTGGGCATCTGCAAGTGATTTACAAGGAAACGACAGTAAAGAAGAAACACTAAAATTATTAAGCATCAGCTCAGTACCTGCAACTCACTGGTATAAATTTACACACACAATCGCCATCCTCAAAATTGCTTTCAGGCAATAGAAAGAAAACTGCATTTTCATTATAGTAAATCTGCTAAACAGACAGCTATTTTGCTTATTTAAAAGACGCAATCTCTAATAGATCTTGATAGTAGATCAGCTTGGGCATTTTTTTGTGAGCGTTATCCAGTTTTTACACACAAACTCTTAGTAAATTAGATCTGCAAAACATCCATTTGGAAAATCTCCAGAAGAGATAAAAACATGCCTTTTGACAACAATGAAATGTGACTCATAAGGTGTCTTGAACTACCTGGATCTAAGTCGGTCTACAAGGTTTGAATATATATGACAGTAATGAACACAGGTTGTGGGAAATAGTAATTTTCTCTTTTCTGTTGTTTTGGAACCAGAGTGACTTTATTGTTATTAAATTATTTACACAACAGGCCTCTGCAGATCCAAGGTTTCCATAACTTTTCCTATAACCAGTTTTCACGCAAATCTGCACCTGTCTAGAAGTCTAAAATATACATGGAAGCAATGCACAATGATCAAACAACTGTAACTCTTGAAATGCTCTCTGTTTCTTTCATTCTCCTCATCTGCTGCTGTCTTAGGAGTGCTGTTGTCTCAGGTGTGTGTGTGTGTGTGTTTGTGGAGAAGGAGGCCATGCTAGGCTGGAAGTGGGAGGCAGTGGAGAGCAGCTGCAGGATCAGCTCAAGGCCTCCGCTCTGAATGTAAAGACAATAAAGCGCAGGAAAGCATTACACACAGGATGAGGTTCAGGGGAGGAGCTCTAAATAAAGACCGCTCAATTCATAGTGTGATGATTTAATAATAATGTTCTGTGAGAACAATGAACATAAATTTAGATGCCAATGAGATCCTGAGAAAAATAAATAGGTTGCTCTTCAGATTTCCTCACCCACAAGTTCAGTCAGTTCATCGGGATGAGCTGGCAAAGGTCACAACGTTTCCCCCACCATACATGTCTGGGTGACTAACAATGTGAGAGATAAATAAACTGGGCAGTCTCTGCCTTCTAGACAGCAACAGAGCTGCGATTGTAAGTTGTTTTTCTTTTTTTTTTTGTGAAAGCATAATCCAACCTTTCTGGTTTATACTTCTAAAATTGCACTGCTCCTAAAGCTGTACGCATGCTAGAGCTCAGCTAAAGTGCAAAAGTATTACTCAAACCAGACATTTCATGGCAGAGAGTAAGAGAGAACAAGCCACGCAGCCCTGCTAAACCACACAAGGAGAATACAAAAGCTCAGCACTAAACATCTGCCAACTCTCAAATCATTCCCACTCTAACTACAGATACATCAACGTGAAATTCTGAGACAATCATTAACCTTAGTCAAGAGTTATTATTGTATTTTTTTTAGTTTATTCAAATGTAAATACATAATTACATGATTAATTACATAGTTAGATATATAAGTAACTGAATTTACGTTTGATTTACATTCTGTATTGACAGGTTAGAGTCTGCACTTAACGCTGGGTTCACATTACTTGGCTGGAGTGACACAAATCCAATTCCCCCATTTTTTTTTTTGTTCCAAAATATCTGATTAATTTAATTGTTAAGATGTAAACAGAGTCTATGTGAAATGTGTCCTTCCAGAGAAACTCACTTAGTCAGAATTGTTCACAGTGGTGGTGATAGGAAGCATCTGAGGTGGTTAATGGCTCTCAAAGGTCCCTCACAGATAGATATTGCACAAAATGGGCATGAATACAATGCCTGATGTCTGAGACATTGTTTTACGATAGGTCTGAGACAAAGGTTAGGCCTAAATACTATTTTAAATACATTAATGGCAGAGAGCATCGCGGGGCAAAAAAAGTGCCCAAAGAAAACATACAGGTTCACTGATTTGGATAGTAAATAATATGGTTTTATTTGTGGTGTAGACATTGTGACCCCTTTTCCTATCATCAACACTGTGAAGAAATCTGAGATGGCAAGTTTCTCTGCAGTAAACCATTTCACATCTTATTTTTATTTGTTTTTTGCATCTCAATGATTATGCAAAAATTCTGAAAAATCAGTGGAATTCCCCTTTTTAATATGACCCAGATCTGATGATTTCAGGGCTGTGAAGGCACACAAATCTGATCATTTCAAATCTGATCTGAACCACTTTCATATGTGGTTCTAGATTGTCTATACAGCTGATTAGGGGCCATGTGACCATGAGAATGGTCAGATCAGAACTGATGTGTTTTTTTCCCCCCACTGTACATGCCTATTACCATCATCATCCCACATTCACAGCATGAGTCTGTCATTTCTGCTAGTAAACACTGCAGGAGTACGGAATCATCTGACCTTTATTCAGCTTCTCCCCTAATCACGAACAGCTGAGAGCTGATCAGAGCTAATGATCATTGTGGTGAAGGCTTGCGCTGCTAGTTTGTTCATTTGTTGTTGTCATTCATGATGCACATTGATCATTACATGATGTTATTGATTAGGATGTGCACATGTGGGTCGTTTCAATGCACAGGTGTGTTCACACTAAAGACAGTTAGGGGTCATTTACATACACGAGTGTGTGGCTCGTAATATGAAAGTAGCTTTGGACTTTTGATGTCAACAAAAGACAAACATGACAAACAATGCATACAAGTAAAATTCAAATCATAATAAAATATCTCCTACTCACAAAGACAAACTTTGAAAGCTTAGAAACTGCACATTTGACAGAATTTCTTCACTTGTTTAAGAGAAATAATTACAAAAAACTACACCACACTTGCTGGTGACAAAAGGGGACTGGTGACTTTTTCATAGGACGAGATGTTTTGCATTCTACGCTGTCTGTTCTTCACCTTCTATGCGAGTCTTATATTTTGTTAGTGTGGTGAACCTACTATCTTGAGAAGACCAAAACCAAACAAACTTCATAACACAATAATCATGTCCATCAGCTAAAAACATCTTAGGTATGCATTTCCGTGCTTGAGGGGGTTTGAAGATTGCTAACTGTAAACCTCTGCACAGGCTACTGGAGTCTCTGTCAATGAAATTCTATCCAAAACCACTCCACCCTTTCAAGATGCACAAATTCAGCACTACATCATTACCCCGACCTCGCGTGGGTAAAGATTTGAATCTGGCCTTTGTTAAAAGGCCTTGTGCAAAAATACAGGCTAGAGTGCAGGAGTATTTTTAGAGCATGTGGGCTGCGCATCCTGGGGAAGCCAATTCTTACCGTGCGTTATCGTAAGTTACTGACGACGCAAACGCGTTTGGACATTTGTTATTACTGGCAGCCAATTCAGCATGGCGACGGATGAAATGTCTGCCTTCTGGCATCAGGACAAGGCTGCTGTAGCTCATACGACTGCCAGAAAGGCGAACAATGGCTTATTAATTCACACGAGGAGGTCACAGTGAGGTGGGAGTCAGAGTGACGTCTGATTAGTGGGCTTTCACAAAAAATGCCTTCACATTCCAAAATCAGCATTCAGATGCATCAGTGATCTTGTGGATCTACAAGACCTACAAGAGTGCTGCACGAAATGATACTGCTAAAAACTCTATATCATAAAAGCACTTTATCATTTTAGATTTCTGTGCTCTGGATTTGTGGACGGATTTTTTATTGCAAAACCTACAACAACATGCAGTACATTGTGCTTATTTAAGGTTGGGTTGGATTTAAAGACCCTGACATGTCCTGATTCTGGCTGCTACCCATGATAACTGCCATTTTTACTGCATATCTGTCAGATTAACCACAGCAAACAATACAATACAGACTTTCTGCACTATTGTCTTCTGACAGCTGCCTTATGTACAACAGCTCTGCTACTGCCTACTGGTGATCTACTGATAGACACGGCACGATACTACTTATTTTCCTGTGTTGATACTGATTTTGCAAATTAGTGAAACAGTCCACTACCCCACAGGAAGAAATACACAGATAACAACAACATGTGTGTGTGTGTGTGTGTGTGTGTGTGTGTGTGTGTTCTATTTGATGACAGATTTGTTACAGGATTGGATTGAGTTCATTTGATTTTTCCCTGCTCTGGGAATCTGATCCTTCTGTTGATATCAGCCCAATGCTGATACCTGGAATCTGTTGATAAAGAATTTCCTGCTCTTTTCTCTGCACGTCACCTATCCGCAGTGTACACTGGATATGGGTAGACAACATATTGTTTATACGTGGATTTTTTTTTTTAATTAAATAAGAGTGCTTATATTTATTAGAATGATTAGATGAGAAAATGATCACTAAATAGGAGTCATTCATGAAGAAACCCAGATACTTCACAGTAATTCCTAACAATTTAACACAACTGCAATTAGCATGTGTAATCTTAAAAAGTCAGTTTAAAAGGTATGTTGTGTATACAATCAAGGTTCATAAATAGTTATTGCTTTAGATGTGCAGTCCTAGAAATAGCTTTAAATTCATTTGAAACCTCTACGTTATGTGTATATTCTTCACACTTACACTTCTGAACAGTGTTGTAATGGTACAAAGTAATGCATTACAGTAATATGATTACTTTTTCATGTACCAAAGTAGTGGAACACATTACAGTTAAAACCCTTGTAATTACATTTCTTTTACTGACTAGAACAACAATAATTACGTGTGATGCATTTAAAAAATACATCTCTTCCATTTAGCTTATCCATGTCTGTCCTCGTAATTTGTGTGCACATAGTTTACCTGCAACAAATGTGTGCATGGCCTGCACAGGATGCTCTGTAACAATGTCTAAAAGCATCACGCTTATGTAAACCTGATTGTTAAAGATCTCAGGGCTGAAGAAGAGAGAATGTCAATCTGACCTAAACAAGTCTGTCCAGATTTTCATTTAAAAACAGTAAGATTGTAAGATTAACATTTGTAAGCTTTAGATGTTATTTTGAAGCAGCTGTTCTTAAACTATTATATGCATATATTAGTGAAATTACCTTTTCTGGGAAGTAATTAATGTCAAAAATGTGGACTGGCAGGGAGGCTCAAGGACTGATTTGAGATCCACTGCTTTAGAAATCAAAAGTTGTTCTTCTATGGCATCAGTTCAAAGAAGCCTTTTTGGCACCCATTGTACCCATCAATAAGCCTCCATTTGAACTTGCCTTTCATCGTGGAGCAATTATCACACATTTTCCTAGTGTTTTGAGACATTTAGTTCATTGACAGATTGTGAATGCTTCATACAGGAGCTTGGCGATTGACACAAAACTCCCTGTGAGACTTTGGGGAGTCATTTTTCATTTCCTTTCATCTCTAGACTTCCCCAGCTCTCCTTCACAGAAAGAGCGCTTGTTTTCCTGCACCTCGCCACAGCCATGCTCAGAGGGAGGCATGGCTAAAGAATATGGCCCTTTTTTTTTTTGATGACTCACTCAAATTTATTCCCTGCCAAAAGCTATTGGGTGGGAGATGTCATCTTTGGCACCAGCCTTGCTTCCAGCATTGCACAGAGATGAAGTTTAAAGATGTCAGGAGCAGAAACATGAAGTTGTTGATAAGTAGGTCACTGTCCAACTAACTGTGCTGAGCTTATAAAGAGTTATTGTCTGTGCGCTACATATGTAGTGTGCTTGTAAGAGAGAGGACATGAAACTTCCAGCACTGGTTTTACCCAGACGTACTTGGAAAACCTGAAGTATGTGCAGAAAGGAAGTAAATGCTGCATATGCAAAATAAAAGTTGTCAGATGACATGATTTGTTAATCTGTTTATGTAAAAATAAGTTAACACATCGTCTACACTGAACAAACGTAAATATGGCATATTTTTGCGAAGTTTAACATAAAATTTTATTTTAAAAATTAAAACATATAGCTTTTGAAAAGGTCACATTTTATGCCCCCCATATGTTAAATTCAGCAAATAAACATAATTGTGTATTAACATGTGCATTCCTGTAGAAGACTATTTTCACTATACACATGCAAATTTGCAGGGCACCCAAACGTTTACATACAACTGTGCAAAAATGTAATTAATAAGCTTAACAGATATTGTGAGCCAATTACACTGTAAAAAAAGTACTGCATGGATTTTACTTGATTCAAATGTGTTCATCCATTTTATTTAAAATATATTACATTAATGCAAGTTTGCCTTTCAGTTTACTTACTTTTGGCAATAACTGTTGATAACGTATTCTAAACACATGGAAATGATGTACACTTTTGAGTCAGATAAATTTGATGCATTACTATGGCCAATGTACAATCTTATAGACAATAACCTTGACTAGACTAACATATCAGTCTAATGCGCAATAACTGATTAACTGCATACTGATCTGAGCCCTGAAATCTCTTGACTAAAGCCTGACTGATATATAAGATGATATCAGCCAACACTGATGTCCAGAAACGATATCAGAAAAAAATATTATTGACAATTATTAACAATTTTGGTCAGGCTTACTGTTAGTTTTAGCAAGATTATTTCACATTAAAGTTAGCACGTAAAGTGTTTTAACCCCTTGAACTCTAGGCCTAATTCAGTTTTTAATCTCAAAGAATATCAGTCAGTAATTATTATGCATTACTTGGTAACTACTATGAAACTACTGTGTAAGTACTTATAAGCGTGAGGGACAGCTCTGCGGGCCAGTATATGGTTGCTTGCAATTTAAAGTGTTATGACACAGGGTTTAAGGCAAAATCTAATAAACCAAAGAACTACTTTGTCTTGCTTTAAAGTAATAGTTTAAATACAGGATTAAAAATGACAGAATCTCTTTCCCTACATTAACATTGGGCATATATATGTCTAATGTGGTTTGTCCAAACACCAGGTGTTTCCAAACATCATTTGCAACTCAGCTGCCACTTCCTGTCTACAGTGTGAGGGTGAGGACAGACTGGACTCTTAGCATGTGTACTGAGATCAGCCTGTACGCATGCCTTATTATGTGAAACTGTGTTAATACTGATACCAGATCCTTTTAAAGTAGGCTGAGTAAATGGGAAGTCATGGTCAGTCCAGCTGGGTTCTGACTGCAGATTGTCACTCTTCCCACTGCTGACCAAGACTAAAACAAAGGAAACAGTGCCAGAGCATTGAACAATTGCACAGTGCTTCTTGTTTATGTGTTAGTTTCCAGACCACTCTATGATTTTTTCAGAACTGGAGAGAAGATGTAAACAGCCATTGAGAACTGCATAGTCACAGTTTAATGCACTGAACTGACAGCATTTAAAAACACTGTTCATGTTTTCAGTAGTTTAATAGTTGATATGTTCTTTTAGGTTGATACTCATGCAGTAGCTACATTCAGACTGCAGGTAAAAGTGGCCCAAATCTGATACTGTTGTTTGGTCCTTCACATTATCTTTTGGAATATGGCCTGTATCTGACACTAAGCTGAACAGATCACGCTCCAGAGCCGACATGCATTAACTTGGAAGACATAGAGTAGACACCAGAACAACCACAGGCCAAATGTTTGCCTGCCATGAAGAAGTATGCTTGCAACGAAGTGCAAATTCAGTGCTAAAACAGCAGTATAAACTGAATAAAGGGACTTGATCTAGGTGAAGATGCTTTGATTATTTTGTGATGCCATAGAAGAACCACTTTTGGTTCCTTAAAGAACCTTTGTTGCAAAGGAGATGTATCAAAGTTTAAATAACCTCCACATAATGTACACTTAAAGATTTCAAAATGGTTCTTGACTTTGAGGTACAGTTCTAAGAACATACCCTTAACATTATCTGGTGGTTCTTTAAATCTTAAAAAGGTTCTTCCTACACATATTAGAAAAGTAATATAGCTGAAGTAAGTCTGCTTGGTTCAACAGCAGAGTGTACATGCTGGGGTCACCAAGTTCATCTGCTGGTTAAACCACAAATTCAATTTAAATGTATTACTTAGACCTTTAAGGTGAGTAGTTTTGTGTCAAGAGAATTAAAAATAATGTGGAAAATCGTAACCTAATAAAAAGCCCATCAAACCCAGAATGTGAGTAATTTATGTGGCTGGACAAACTAATAGAGTCATACCTGGTTCATGTAGTGGTCAAAGGTTGATGAATATTAACATATCTGCCACTCAACTTAAATATCTACATTAAACTCCCACTGCTAGACAAAGTCAAAAATGATCATTAAACTAAACAGTTAAACCAGATGACTTAGTATAACGTGGACAGTTCCAGTCCCACAGGTTTGGCTGAGCCATGTTCAAAGACATTGCATAATATTTGATATGCACACATATGACTGCACATGTCAACTAAATTCTGCATTCATGTCATCAGGTTATTAAAAACAATTGTGCTGTTCATGCAACAATATTTGTACATTATGTCTCTTGGCAACCACAGCCTTCCAACACAAACTGTATAATTATCCACTGTGATTATAGTAAATTATTTACTGAACATTGGTGTAATTTATCACATTTGTTTTATAACATAAAACTAACAACAGCCCCACAGATAAAAGCTGCTTTTATTTCTATCAGTCATTGCCTAAAATAAAGCCCAAGGATATAGCTTGTCTCATTTATGTAACAATGTAATTTCTTTCATCCCTTTACAGCAAAGGGAAATAAAATTCATTATGTGTCCAAAAGTTTGCAGATAACTGCTCATCCAATGTTTGCCCAAGCATTGGCTAGAGGGCCATAAAGCACCCCAGCGTTGTGAAGCAGTGAACTGAGTTCTCTGGAGTGATGGAGCTCCATCTAATATCTTTGGGATGTATTGGAGTGATGTTTTTTATCCAGAACTAATTATCCAGTATCAGTACCTGACCTCACTATTGCTTTTATGACGGAATACAATCAAATCCCCACAACAACGTTCCAATCACTCCTAGACCTGGGCAATAAGGCAAAAATGTATTATCACAATTCCTCAACACTGGAAAAAAAATGACTCCTGCCTTAAAATTTTGAGTTTATTGAACTTTAAATAATAAGGTAATAGACTGTAAAACACAGATTATTGTTCTGTTAACTTTAGAAGTTCAATGAACTCAAAATTTGAAGGCAACAGGGTGACTTACCTTTTAAGTTAAGTTTTTTACAGTTTTCATGACACAGTTATATCACATTTCTTTTTTTTCTGACATCTGATTAGTTGTCAGACAAACAGGCACCACATTTTAAAAAATACTGTCAAAAACAATGAATATTAAGATTTGTGTTCAAAATTTCACACACTGTACTGCACTAAATCCAATTAAACAGGACTAACTGTGCTCTGCTTGCAATCAAACAAAGTGTAGCAGTGCTTTGACGATATCCACAATATGCCCTGAAAAGTTTATTGTACCATATTGTGGCATAATTTATCACAATAATGATAAATATTGCCTTATTGTCCAGCTGTAATCAAGCCTTCCCAGAAGAGTAGATGCTGGTACTACAGCAAAGATGGGTCAAACCCCCTATTAATACCCTTGAATTGAGAAGATGGGCTGCATAAATGTTGGATGAGCAGATGTCTACAACTGTTTGGACATATATTGTATATACAGGTATGAGAGAGTGATATTAAGAAAGGGACAGGCATGCAGCGTAACAAACACCACACAGAGTGATGCAGCACATCTGTCCTACATGTGCTCCAGTCACCCAGCTGCGTTCTGCCCAGCTGCCCAGAGACCTGAACTCTGACTTCTTCAAAGACACAGCAAGACAGCTCTGTGTGTCTCCGTGTTTTGTGTGTGTATGTATATTTATACAATAGCTAGTTCCAGTGGCACAGTCTGATTGGTTGAGATTTTTTCACAATAACTGTATCATTCCACTAAGAACTGTTACCAAGATTCTACTTCAGTACATACAAACACAGAAAATGGAAGTTAGATAACTTCTATATAACTTCTATTATATATTATTTGGCCATTCGGTCAGATTCTGAAGAATCGTGTGACAGCAGGACTACATCATAATCTAAACCTGTCATTGCTCATAAGCAAGCTTTTCAGTCGGCAGCTGTGAATAACTAAACAAACTAGAATTGGCCAGAAACTAACAGAATACAACTCGGCAAACAGGATGAGCTGTAAAATGCTTTACAGCCTGGCCGGAACAAAACAGCATTCAGGTTAATCTGGCAAATATTGAAAAAGCTAAGCTGAATCTGACAGTTTTATGGCTCTATCTGCAAAAGGCTACTGTTTTTGTAATGGAAGGAGCAGCCAGTATTACAGCACATTTGATGCAAAGTTTGGGGCTTCTTTACTTTTTTCATTACTTTGCAGAACTGTCACATAAAAGTAATAAAACACTCGAGGTAGTGTGTTATTGCAAATGAAATCTCAGCTCTGATGACCTACTTGCCTTCAGCTTGTGCCTGAAGTTGAAACTCACTCATGACGTTGCTCGCAATAACACACTCCCTCTCCCTCTGTTGCTAAGAGTGCGAGTTTTTGTGTCCAGCTTGTATCCATTCACATTCTCACTCTCTATGCTCACTTGTACCAACACTACGCTGTTTGCAGATTCATTGTTTTGCTTATCTGTGCACTGTGTCTATGAGTGTAGGTTATGTTTTCAGACAGAACAAGCTTCACAGGTCAGTTTATGTTAAAGAAATGCCTAATGGTTGCTTGCTTGAGGCCTGACACCAAGGGTTACTGATGTTCATAAACCTGAGACCTGACGGATGCACAGATATAAAGTTTGTTAGTAAAACTCTCTTGGACTCCATTTCAGCAAACACTAAGTGGTTTCATATGCCAGCTGTTGTCTTTTTTGCAATGTGGTTGGTTTGAATTACAGTGTGCTTGACCAGACAGAAAAGTCATTACATTTAGTTCCTCACCATAAACATTTTTTAGTCTGAATAAAATCATTTCTGGTTAGTTTCTGGTACACTCAGGTTTTGTAGATGCCAACACGTGTCAGTGTATATAAATTCATCCAGACCAATATATCACTTTCAGAACTATTACGTCTTGGGTGTCTGCTGGCTTATTTTACCATTTGCATTTCAAAGCATGAGCAAGCCAGATAAAGTAGTGCGAGTTTTATAGATCTAGGCGCAATTTGGTGTGATGGTCTGGTGGTCCCTTAATGATGCCATAGCAGCATAAAGTCTTTTGCTATAGATACAGTACTATGTAAAAGTCAGACGCCACCCTACATTAAATTAATCTTAATCTAGTCTGAAAGGATGTGTAGCTGTCAAGAAGCTCTTACTGAGAAAAGAAAACCAAACTGACCACTACATTTTGAATGTGTTTGGGATTACTTGGATTGTGAGATGTAGAAAATGCAACCAACTTCTAAGACTGAACTTAGTGTGGGAGAATATCCCTGTAGATTAGTTTAAACAAATGAAAACAAGACTCCTGAAAAGAATTGAAAGTGTAGTTAAGGTAAAGTTTGGGCACACAAAATATTGAAAAATATGTCATTTACTTGTTGAGGTTTTTTGTGTAATTTTCTGTTAAATATATGTTCTGCTTTTTTCTTGATGCTGAAATATGAAGAACTTCTACTAAATGGGCCTTTTTCACTGGATGAAAATGAAATAAGTGAATACTGTGTGTTTTTAACCCCTTAAACCCCAAGGGCTCATATTTTATTTGACACATTAAGTCGTTACTCTCATAACTGCACATTAGTTTCATAGTAATCCCTAAATAATTTGTAGTAGTTACTGAATAATAAGATTAATACTTTAATACTTAATACTTTAAGTGCTTACTCATAGACTTTTTCTGAGAAACAGTTCTTTTATATGTTTTAAACTCAATAAGAATGCACTTATTATTCAATTAATCTTTAGTGAGGCTTAGCTGGCAGTTAACTTTGCTCACATTCAAACAAACATTCTGTGAAAAAAGGCCATTAACACACATTTACAACAGCACAGCAATGCCCTGTCTAGACCGAATTTACAGTTTCACAGTGACGTCACTGAGGAACCATTCACGACACAGCAAAATAAATATTTGCAAGGGTCTCTGATGAAAACTTAAACTTTCGATCGAGGGCCCCTGGTCATCATTTGCACATTTTTTATGACTGCGCACAGACATGAGACAGATGACCTTAGGCCCAGATTCTGCATTTGAATGCAGTTCTGCTGGGCTTGGGCACTTTTTTTCTTCATTATGTGCAGATTCCCATCTTGCGCACAGATGTTGTGGCTTAGAGCTGCTGGGAAAGTGTGGCCAGCGCCGTGTGCCTGTTGCAAGCAGTGCTGGTTGGGTCCACGCCCAGCAGTGCTGTGGGGTTTTGGTGCTGCAGCCCCCTCGTGTCAGGGGTAACAGGACCCAGGCGAGGGGTGTTGACCTCAGGTCACCCGCGCCAGGCCCAGTCCAGGTGCCGCTCGGCTCTCTGGCTGTTTGTTTTAGTCAGGATTAGAGTCGTGTCTGGAAACCCACCCTGACCACCATGCTGAGCTCATGTTTAACTGCATTTATTACACTTTTCTTCTTTTTTTTTAATCGACATGGCGGTGCAATAAACCTGGAGCAGGACGATTTGAAATGAGCTGGCATAGAAATTAGCAACGAGCAGGTACTTACAGTTGAAGTCAGGCTCAATGTTGTCTCCTGCTAACAGGCTGTTGATGGTGATCTGATAAATGATGTGCAGCAGCAGAAAAGTCAAACTGGTGAAGCACAGGGATTTCAGCAAGCGACCCGTGTGGCCTGGAGAAGAAATAATTTTGAGTCAAACTCAGGACACTCATGCACATTGAAATCAATCAGTGGCATTTAGGTTAATTTTTAGGTGCCTTACAAAATATTTCTTATATACAGTTGTATACAAAGGTTTGAACATCCCTGGTCAAATTACATGTTTTGTTGATTTTCCAAGTGAAAATGAGTTAATACTTCCTCTACAGAGAACAAACAGAAATACATCATTTTTCTGCAATTTCTTTAGTGCACAATTTCAAATTATTTATTTATGCATTTGTTCTTTATCAGGTTGCAATAACATATTATAGACTGTGTTTATTTCAAGGAAAACAATACCACAGCATTATGTTAAAAAATATACATTTTAAAACTGACTCCATTCGGCTTCCTCCAGTGTCTTATTATTCAGTCTTTTGTGTATACCACAATGGGTACATCCTTTGTATTTTTGCATTAGTTATATACAAGTTTCACTGTTTTGCAAGATCCCTATTTTGCTTATTGACACTTTGCAATCTAACAAATAAAATTTTTACCTTTTTAAGCCAAATCAACCTATGTGGTATATAATCAGAGCTCTGCAGAATTAAGACATCACCCAATATTTCTAATCAAGTCATTGCCAGTGACCAGTGAACGACCAGTTACCTAAATGCATCCTCTGAGTTTCTTTATGCAGTGTTGATAATAGCAAAATAGTGGTAAATGTAAAAAATAAACAAATGAACAATTTCTTTGGGGACTATTCTGCCTTGTAATGCCTTACATGTACATCTTCACCTCTCTCTTTGGATTAAAAAAAAAAAAACACACATTATGGGAGAAAACTTTCTCAAAACCTTCGTTTCAGTCATCAGAGGCACTAAAGTGTTCAGATGTCTGGTTCCTATCACTACAGCTGTAAATAATTTTGGCTTTGTTTCTTTCTGTAAAATTTCACAAAAACACTCTGAATGTTTACATCTTAACCATTTAAGAAATTTTGAAAAATTGGTGGAATTCCCCTTTAACTGAAAAGTGAAAGTGAATATAAAAAAGGCAAGGCAGTGTGTCTTTTGTCAGCCAGTATATTTCAGCACAAAATTCATATATTGCCACTGGAAGATAAATAGTAATACAGCCTTGCGGGCTCTTGGCCAGGCCAGTGGCTGTCTTTGGTCCTGCAAATCTAGCAATCCTGTTGTATGGGTGAAAGTTCACTCAGGTGATCCTGTCTGTCTACTCTTTATAGGAAAGTGCTGCTGTAATCCAGCACCATTAGCAGTAATGCAGCCTTGCACTACACGGCGCTCTCTCTCACTGTGGGTAGTGATATACCGCTGATGTTTTTGGCAGCCTATGGGCCGTTCGTCATGTAAGGGCCACTGGGCGCAGTTTGAGTTCAGCGCCTTTGCCATATTCAGAAAACTCCAACTGAAACAGTACAGAGAGCTCTGCTGGCACAGGAGGAACCTTAGACTTCATTTGTCAGCTGACAAATAAGCATTCTAGTGATGTCTAGTAACAGACAAAATAGCTGTGGGATGGACGCTGATGTTGGTCCATCACTTCTGCAGGAAAAGCATCATGAAACAGTTTGAACCAGACCAAAGCAGAGCTTTATAGAGACCACTCCCATTCAGCTCTACAGGAGCACATAAAAGAATGACATTTATTAGTAATAAAATAGCAATCAAAGCAAACTCCAGAGATTAGGAGGATACCCATGATTGAGCTTCTGTTCTCAGTCATGGGTAATTATTCCACGAGAAATCAGCTATTGCCTCTTTTCTTCATATTTGGAAAACATATCCTTTTTGTGGAAAGAGCAGTGTGGGAATCATTTCCTCTACCATTAATGCTTTGAGGTTTAAAACGAGGCCTAAAATATTACCGAAAATCTGAGTTCATAACATTAGTGGGTCTGAAATTGCAGTCTAATGGTGAGCCTGGATAAGCCCATGCGTCTCATTCGATTAAATTCAGACCTCATAAATTACATCAGCATTTACAGTAATATCCAAAATATCAAAGGTAATGAGGGTCATAATGTCGTGTCCCAACAGAGCTCTGATAAACGCTATCAGCCTACACGTTCAGTCTCTGTTCAGCCTGCAGTACATAATTCAATTCATAATTACAGTTTTTTTTAAATGTGGGCGAATGAAAGGCAGGCTGAAGGGTTAGTCTTCATCTCTGACTGATAATGAACACTGCTGGTGGCAAACACGTTTCTGTAAAAAAAAGGACAAAGAAAAACCAACACTTATGGCAAAAGGGCTCTATATAATACTAAAAAAAGGTTCTTTGACTTGTAACAACAGCAGAGCCCTTGGCCTTTGGCTCTATACTGAACAATTTTTTACAGACTCTTTGAAGTCTTTAAAGTTGTCATGCTTCTATTTACAACCATTAGCTTTATTGAAGAACCCCTAAAGAATCACTTTTTTAAGAGTGTAGCATTTTTTTCTGAAGGAAGAACACAGGATCTAAAATTGTGGTCAAACTGGTAAAAGAAACAAAAAGGCAAACTTTAAAAGTTTTAAAACTTCATATCTACATAATGTCAACTTAATGTCAAAGGAGAATGAAACATCTGTCTTAACCTTCAATGTAAGACAATGTAACAAGATTTTATTCATTATTACTCAGTTACTCATATCTGTTTACAGTGTAACAAGCAGCTGGTGTTTTCAAATGATAAGCGTTCTTTATTAAAGGTAGTGGTTCTATATAGAACCATGAGCACTCAAAGAACCATCAGATTAAGTAATAATTGTCTTTGCATGGTCAAGTAGTTCGTCTCAATGGTGAAAAACCATATGGTTCTTTAAAGCAGTGGCTCTCAAACTGATCCTTAGGGTGCCCCAGATGGTCCACACTTTTGCTCCATCCAAACTTGCAATGCATAATAATAGAGCAAATATGTGGGAGTCCCTAAGAACCAGTCTGAGAACCGCCGCTTTAAAGAACACTTAAAAATGGTTCTACGAAACAGCAAAAAGGGTCCACTCTTGTTACAAGTCAAAGAACCCCTTTTCAGTAGCATATAGAACCCTTTTGCTGAAAGTGTACAGCAGAAACAACACACAGTAATGTCATGAAAGTCAGCCTCTTTTCTTTGGACATTAAAATTAAATCATGAAACAAGTTAAAGAGGGTTTAGCATGTCTGCTAACAAAGCAAACAAATTCTGCATCAGACAGACAGCCTAACCATACGGGCGCTTTCAGCAGATAGCAGACCTCACAAATAGTGATGAGTGATAGTGATGACTAACCTATTGAAGTGAAAAAGAGGCACTGTCTACACTGGAAAAATGTGTGGTACTGAATTTACTTTATTCTTCCTTCCCACAAGAATAACTTATTGTAATATATAAATAATGTGCACATCTGAATCAAGTACATTCAGTGCATTACTCTTTTTCCAGTGATGTGGTCGCTGTATGAAGTGTGAGTGAAAGTGAGGCTTTGCGTTTGAGTGTGGCTGGACGAAAGAGGCGGTCAGACCACGGACACAGCGCAGACCAGCTCTCTTCTAAACACCACAAGAGCAGCACTTCCATTCCTCCACCACAGGTAATGCCCCATGGGTCAACAAGCTGTCACATGCAACTCCTCCACAGTAACTTTAAAGAGGAGGGACTCATAAATAATCCTGTGACTAAAACCTCCACGGCAGCCAGCTAGAGAGGAACATGCGTAAGTGGAATTAACACGGGGCGAACTCAAACACTGTACAGAATCCAATCACAGAGCAGATTTACGCTTAGGCATGTTCTTTCCCTCTCATATATCTGATTCTATTGCTACAGCGGCTTACGCATTAGATAATGAAGGATGGAGGTCTTTCTATGAGGTATGTACACGAGTGGAGCTCAAATGGTTTGAACTTTTACGCTGCAAAACATGAGCATCATTTTTCTGCATACAGAATGTGTCTAGTCCGACAAAGCTGGCGCAGCGTTCTAGCCGAAATACATTTGAGGGAGTTGCATTTTTGAAACCATGTCAGTTTTTTGTGTGTAGTAACCTCATACATTCAGAATTTGATCTGAATGTGGTCATTCAAGGTGAGCTGGACTTAAATAACTGACTCCAGAGATCCTGCAGAAAATGCAGCTGCAGTAGAGAGTACTACAATCTTGGGGGTATAGTTCTAGAAAAACCATATTGAAGGTGAAAAAGAGGCTGTTTAAACTTTTAAATAAGTTCTTAACACTTATATACATACACAAGTCCACATAGATTTTGATGATTCATAAAATGTGATAAGATCATATAATAATTGATCTTTAGACCTTCGCCAAAAACTTTTGAGTGAATTATATTAGAATACGTTATGTAAGTTATTTATTTATACAAGTATTAGTTCTTCAACCCTTTATATATATTTATACTTACTTAATATATATATATATATACACCACTGTTGTCGGAAGAAATGATAACTTTACGTGAGAAGAAAAAAACCTAATTTACTTTTAATGTGAGTCAATGGAACCAGACTTTTTTCCAAGTCATTCTGTGCCATTTCTTTTGGTCCATTCATCATGAAATTTACAAACAATGTAAAGGACAACAGGCATTTTCAAATTAACAAACTGAAAAACGACAGCAGCAATATATATGTATATATGCTGATTTTCACAGTGAAAATTAGTTCACACAAATCTTCTTTAGTAAACAAACTTAGGCATTGCTTCAACATATTGGAGAGTGTGCAGAGGATTTAGGATTTGGAACTTATTTCGACTCTGAAAATTAACAAAATAATTTGACTAGGGCTACCCAAACATTTGCATTTGCCCACATGTAATAACAAAATTGAATCAAATGATTTAGAACGTTTTTTGGGGGTTCTTCTATGGCATCACTCCATCGAATCCCTTCTGGCTCCCCTTGGCACCTTTAGTTTTTAAGAGTATGCACTCTCCTGATCTACTCCTACTGAACAAATGGATGCCTAAAGTGTTGATTATTTGCTTTTCATAAAACCGTTGTGAGCATTTCAGATTTAGATTCACTATAAAACCCAGCGTGACCACTGTGTTTAAAAAATCTATAAAATTGGTCATACAAAACACACTTTTACAGTATAAGATCAGAACAACAATGGTCTTTTATATTAAGTTGAAGTAACATAACACATTAGGTTTCGTTAAATGAAATGGGAGCAGTATTATGCCAAAAGGATTATTATGATGATTATTATTACAGCTACACATCGTTCTGCTGATTAAAATAAATAATGAGATGTTATACAATTCACAGTTCAGCTTTGTGCGCTGCTGCCCTTCTGAAAGTAATAATATGCGAGTGTGTGTCTCTATTAATTCTTTAACACCTACTGGTAATCATATTCCAATCACTTGAGAAATGTGAAAAGTATGTAGTACACGTTGCCAAGCTAAGCCTGCCAAGGTGTTATGCTTATTACAATGGTTTACTGTTGTGAAAATGTTTTACAGGCCCCGTCAAGCAACACAATTTTTATTGTTCATTTTTATTATTCGCTTTGGCTTTGACTATGACTAGAACGTGTTTTATTCATAACAGCACCTAAAAGGCAAATCAACTGTTAGCCTAAATCCAACACTGCAGCCAGAGGCTTAGCCATGGACTGTTCCATGAATTAAGCATATTACTGAGTACTGAGAGTTCAAACTGACTAAAGATAATTAGTATCTGCTAACCAGAAACAGTATATTAGACAATGCAACAAGACATTTTATGGTCCGGACGACAAAACAAATCTACAAAAAATCTAATAAATAAATATATAAATATCTAATCACTATTATAGCGGCTTATGTGAACATGTGTTGATGATGACTTCAAGCAGGGAGAGCAGGGAACCGTGTAGTAAAAGCATTAGAGATACAGCAGTAAAAATGTCTTAAAAACACTAAGGATAAACCCATGGGCTGCTGGAGGCCAATCCTGGCACAGGAAGCTCAAATATGGACCAGATGTGTTTGTGATGTTGGAGAGCAAGGACAAAGAAGGTTGTGTTAGTACGCTCCCAATGGCGCACCATTTGGGCAACAGTCTCTTATTTCGTTTCCCCCTGATGGGCTACTTCATCCATTCGGTGATGATTGAATGGATTCCTGTGTTTAGATCCAATGATATCTTGCTTAGACTTTCTATATACATCTGTGTGGATCATAAGGAAGTCTGCTCAAGCCAGGAGAACACTTGTTGTATGAACCTCCTTGTAGATGCCAAAGCCCAAACACTGTTATCCTGAATTCTGGAATTTCATCATCTTGATTGTATTTAAAGATCGTCCCTCAGCGACTCAGGCTTGCCAAACCCAGGAGTGAGCTGGTTAGGTCATTTACCCCTCCCCCCTTCTTGTCAGAGATATCTGTATTATAAGTTGGCTTCTGTTGGCAAACATTAGTTAGGATGTGTTTGGAGGCAATAATAAAGATGCAGGGTCTGTTTATTCTGCAATTGATCTTGTAAAAAAAGCTTTTACCATGACACATCACTGATGGCCCGAGGAAGCCCAGCGTCAGTCATCTGGTAATTCTATCATGGCCTGTGCAAGCTTTTACCGCTACTGGCGTATGAGGAATAACTCATCTGACATTCAATACTGTCCGTGCAACACAGGAGAGAGCCAAACAAAATCAGATGAACTGTAAAATGTTGCTCCGCTGGGAGAAGCTCTCGTGCAGCGATTGAAATAATTGATTTGAATCAATTCATTCTTGGACTGCGACCATTTTTAGTAAGTACCTAAGTAAAGAAGTTCAGGATAGTTACATATGAACACTTTTAGCTTTTCAATATTAATAGTGATTATAAAACAGATACCTCCAGTCTTAAATTATTAAATTAAATCATATTAGCTGAGCCATGTTATTAATAGTACCTCCACAGATATGCAGGTCACCCACACCATGTGCACTAATGAACCCCCATACCATCACAGATGCTGGCTTTTGAACTGTGTGCTGATAACAAGCCTGATGTTCCCTCTCCTTTTTAGCTCAGAGATGCAGCGTCCATGATTTCCTAAAAGAATTGTAGAATTTCATTTGTCAGACACTTTTTCACTTTGCCTCAGTCAATCTTAAATGAGCTCTGGCCCAGAGAAGGTGGCAGCATTTCTGGATCCCATTTATATACGGTTTCTTCTTTGCATGGTAGAGCTTTAATTTGCATTTGGGGATGCAGCGATGAACTGTGGAGGAAGTGGAAGAGTCCATGCAGTGATTTCCACTACAGAATTGTGTGTGTATTAATGGCCAGCAAATATTGTTTTTCAAATTTTCTTTACTAGCTTTTTGGTCCCCTGTCCCAATTTTTTTTTTTAAATGTGTTGCTGGCATCAAATTCAAAATGGGTGTATATTTTACAAAAACAATAACATTTCTCAGTTTTAACATTTGATATGTTGTCTTTGTACAATTTTCAATTAAATATTGAGTTTGAATGATTTGCACATCATTGCATTCTGTTTTTGTTTACATTTTGCACCCAACTGTCCCAACTGTTTTGCAAATGCGGTTGTGGATGAGGTAAAAATCCAGTTCTGTTGAAACCGAGGGACTATTTACTTAACAACTACAAAAAAAAATGGCAGACGAAACAGGCTAAAATATAGCTCACAAGCTAAGCCTCTAATCCATTGATATTCAGCGTTAGGCTTTAAAATTAAGATTTCACTGAATGAATCACTGTAAAACTGCAAAATAAAGTACAGAACATGCTACCTGAATGTCTTAAGCACTTCAAATGTCCACGTTTTAGGTTAGATCTAATCTAAGTAGGATTAAATCAAGTGTGGGAAAATGAATGTGAGGCACCATTAGTTTAATGCTAACACAACACTGGAAACTGCACACAGGCGCTACTGCAAATTAGCATATCATCGCAGCGATAATTTGATGAACAAAAACTACTTATGAGGTGAAGATTTCTGTATTATGATACTGTATTGTGATACTCTCATTATTCTTCTTCATTATTCATTAGACTTCAGCATTTTTTTCGGATTTAGGCATTCTTCTTCCCACGGACAGCCCTTACCCACATTAAAATCACAGCAACAATTGGCCTCCCATGGCTTATTACTTCAGCACTGCATTTTCAATGGCAGAATTCAACATAACATGTAAGGAATTTCACTTCCAAATACAGCAACAGTGTGCACACTGTAAGACTTCTGTGTGGTAGATCCTTTCCTCAGCCCTGCCACTACCCAAAACTGCCATTCCATAGATTATTAAAGACCCACAGCAGCCAGCAAAGGCATTCCTCAAGATCAGCCCCCAAAACATTAAAGGCCAAGGTGTCTGCCTGAGATACCGAGAGCATTCAAGCTCATTCAAGTCATAAAAGGAAGGCATTTCACCATAAACTGGGTGTATTTAGAATCCTTATACACTCATTACAGAACTGTCATATAATAACATTTATGGATAAAACAGCTCCATCTGATTCATTTCTCCAGCATATTTGAAGACAACAAAATTAATCACATTCCACTGCAGCTACTACAGCTTCTGTAAGTCATTTAGCAAAACTGATTTGTGATAACTTACCAGACTACTAGATCAAGCTAAAAAAAAAAGAAAGAAAGAAAGAAAAACTCATAAGGTATAGCATGTAAAATGAAACAGACAGCACACTCAGTTTCTTGGAACAGAGAGGCAGCATGAGGCAGACTCATTAATTGAACTGAACTATTGCATTAACATTTCCTTTTTAAAACACTCTAAATGTATTATACTGTCAAGTTTTAGGGCCACTCAGACTCCTGTTACACATGAACATATCAGCTGCTCTTTTACAACAATGTAGTACAGTCCTCCCTCCACTAGACCATATTATTTTGGCTGCATATGCTACCTTTGCAAAGGTCTGAAGAGGAACACCCTGAAACACACCAAGACGAAAGGTCCTCAGTTCATCATAATGATGCATGACATCGAATTTAATGTCTTTTTTTTTTTTTACTTTACCTTTTTATTCCGTCTGTCAACCTGGGAACTTAATTTTGTCTGGATGATTCTGAAATCATAAAAATTGTGCCTGACACGAAATATGAAGCCAGTATAGAAGACACTCACACAGCCCTTAATTAGATTTTATGATGTGACTCAGAGCTGAGATA
>JAILXH010106646.1:0-10649 GCA_023558415.1 Piaractus mesopotamicus
CTACTCCTCGGCTAGACTTCGTTGTTCTCAGTCGTTGCGAACCAGGGCTTTCGCGCTATGTTGCGCAGATCCCGTCACGAAGATATTTTACTGACACAGCGATCCCCCCACTCTCTACCACGAGACCAAAACCTAAGTTATAAAATCACTGAATTAAACGGGTAGGACGGCTGTAACGCGCTGCGTGGTCATCCATTACCACTGGATCTTATTTCACCGTAACTGCGCATTTTATCACAGATTAGTGGCAGCAGCGTCTCGTTCTCCAAACAACAGCAGTGAATGAGTCTTCTAGTTCATTTGCCACATCACTTCCATTTGTTTTATTGATAAAAGATATTGGATGTAAATTCATTATGGATCATTACAAATACTTTGCTTTAAAACTACCAAGTCCTCAGACAGTAAGAAAATAGAAATGCTGTATAGAAAAAAAAGATGCATCAAGATGCATCGATAATCGTTTTATAATCACATCGCAGCCCTCTGAATCGTAATCGAATCGAATCGTGAGGTGCCTAAAGATTCCCACCCCTAATATGCACATTATTTACTCAATAAAGTTGGGGGGCAGGGGGTGGGGGGTGGGGAACCAACATGTGTTTTGAAAGGAGTTGCTTGCCTCATAAGAAATGGGGCCATCAAGATGTTTTTTTTAACTAAAATGTGTTATAACAAGTAACATACTCCTTTATGCATAGCTTGTCTATGTAATGTTAGCAAGTGTAAGGTTGAGCGAGAGACAGCGAAAGGGAGAGCAAGCAAGCCCAAGAAAAACCACTAGCTAGCGAGTTAGAGAGCGTTTGTGCTGCTGAATATGAAGTTAGTACTAATGTTATAGCTGTGCAGTGTAGGTACAATTTATTCTGTCAGTGAAAAAATGTTACAACTCCCCAAGACCCAAGCCAAGTTTTGTGTCTTGCTTGCCACCTGCTAATTTAAGTGAAGGGGGTCAGCCCTGAAGTTAGCGGCAGCTTCGACCCATGCTCACTTAAGGTGGACTGACCTTTAAGATGGACCAGCTGTTCTCATTTTAGTGACAAGCTGCTCCTCCTACAGTTCAAATAAGTTGCTTTGGAGTTTGGAGTCTAAATGTAGATTTGCTAATAACAAGTTTTGTGTCGTTCACTACAGCCTCATATAACTTTACACATAATGGCAACAAATAATAATAATAATACTAATAATAATCTCCAGTACTGGTATCGGCAGATATCCAAATCTGAGTATCCACATCCAAATTCAGATTGCAACAGAAAAAAGTGGATTGGTGCAGCTATAATTCCAAGATATACTGTGTTGGAAATGAGTGTTGAACAGATGGACAGACAGACATCGCCATCCTTCCCAGTATAAACACATTACAACACTAATAGACAATAAATAGCTTTTGGATGAAAAATGTTTTACATAACATTTTTTTCCTCTTACCTGGATGAGTGCCAAAACCTGGGACTTGATTCTTTGACCAATGTATTGATCTGTAAGGACGAGTATGTAATTTTGGTTACTTATTAAAAGGAACAGGTTTTTATTCCACTTAAACAACAATCTTGGGTTTATAGTATAATATATAGAAATAGGAACATATTCACCATGCTTGCATTTATAATTAACTATATAAATGCACAAATACAAACTTCATTCAAGTTTGGTGCCTTTTGTGGACATTAAAAATTCATACAACATAGGCTAAGATTTTCACAAACAGCACTGAGGAGGATAATAACATGAAATTCAAAGTGGATACTACGGCATTTTTCACTGCAGGAAAGATTTTAAAGTTATACTATGCAGGATTTGTCAGTTGGTGTAAGTAAACATTCAGTGTCGGTTTTCCTCCTCTGCTCTCTCTGCTCCTCTCCCCTCCTCTCTCAACCTGATGAACTCTTACTTTTAAGGTGTAGATTTACACATTGTAGTGTGCCACCTCATCCTGCTGCGTTATGTCAGACTTGAAAACAATCAGATTAATTCAGTTCGCTCACACGGACGACAAATAAATAAAAGCAGTGCACAATTTTAAACCCACCATTCAATAAACGTCAAAGCTTTAATCTAACACCAATTTCTACATATTAAACGGAGCTGACAACAATGAGAGAGTAACTGGTTAGCGTTAGCTTAGCTAGCTCTGCTCACCAGAGAACAGGTTCGATTTTGACTAACAAAAGCTTTGAAGACTCGAATTTAAATGGTAATGACTCATCTCTGAGGAAGCAAGAGTCGAGTGGCTGATGTTAGAGGAACAGAAAACCGAAATTAAACCTGTTATCTGATGTCTGTGGCTGTAGCCTCCTAGCTAGCTAAGCTAATGCTAGCCAGCGCCTATCTTCAACTTAGCATAGCTGAAGAGATACAAACACTGCAGCGCAGGTTCGACTTGACTAACTGGTGCTCTGATATCACAAGCACAGACAATAACACAACAGCGAAAGCAAAGTCAGAAAGTCAGAGTAACAGAAAGCTGAACTCGAACCTGTTCTGTAGCTAGTGCTTTAAGCTGTAGCCTGCTAGGCTGCGCTAGGGCGAGTGCACTGTGCCTCCCACTGCAGTACGGGCTTGGTTTTAGCGAACCGATAATTAAAAACACCCGTTTAGGGGATAAAGACTCATATCTAAGAGCACAAATTCGAATGACTGGTGTTGAAGTGACAACGATAAAAACAGAATTGCTCTGTGGTGCTTTGAGCTGAACCCTGCCGGGCGACGCTAATGCTAGTGTTGCTAGTTATCCGGCTACAGATGAAACCCACTCCGGGACCACGTTAGTTAGCACAGACCAGCCAACTTAGCTTGCCATGTGTGCAGGGCAGCTAGGTTAGCTACAGTACGATTTTACTAACGTTAGCTGCCGAACGGTACCTTTAAAGTCATCAGTTTAGAGCAACTTTACATCATCAAACATTCAGCTAAAATTGCTGCACTTACCGTGTTATCCAGGATCCATAAAATCTAGTGCGACAAGCAGGCTGTAGCCTACAGCTAAGGAAGATGCCGAGTCCGCCCGGGAAAAGTTAACCGTCAGCCCCAGTGCAGGATAACAGCCGCATTGACTACTACTTTAAAAAACTGAGTATCTTAAGTCAATTTTACAACGTTTCATGTACACAACAATTACACTGACATATTTACTCAAATAAACTGTGATAGTTTTATTTAAAATATCCTGTTGTATATACACTGATATATTTTGAGTAAAGGGAAAGAATATTGATTTTTTTGGATAAAACAAATAAAATAAGGTAGATCACAATGATTTAAAGTATTTTAAACCTACATGATGGCTGTAGCACTGTTTACAGCATATGCTCTGCTTTTTACAAATGCCTGGCAAAATAATGAAACGCCTTGCAAATTTGTTTGCACTCTAAAAACACTCTCATCAAAAGGACTATACCAGTGCTACATTTTACAGACACTCTGGAAGTACGAAAAACAAGCACAGCTGTCAGAACAAAACCTTGTATTTCCAAAATTAGAACTTTACAGGAGAAGGAAAAAACATACTTTACGTTTAATGTAAGTCAATGGGAACCAGACTTTTTTCCATAAATAATTTGGACCATTTCTTTTGGTTTATTCATCATAAAATGTACACACTGTAAGGGGCAGGTATTTTCATATTATGTTGAAAACTGAAAAATGGAAATAGGAGGTTTTGTTCCGACAGCAGCGACATGTAACTTCAGAAACACTGCAAAGTCAGTCACAGCACATCGGAAACGTTTCACTCTCAAAAAGAATGAAACCATTCAAAATTTTCAATTCTATGCATCATAAACATTCACTGATAAAAGTAAGTTAACTAGAGCAGATAACTAATATCACTGTATCATAGTGAATTAGCTGTAGAGTGTAACTGTAATATTTCAAATAGCAGCACCAGATATGACTGATTACTAGCACAGGGTTGCTGTCAGAACAAAACCTCATATTTCCAAAATGGTAACTTTACAGAAGGAAAAAACATTCTTAATATTAAATAGAAGTTAATGTAACTACTTTTTTTCTCAAGAAATTTCAGAGCATTTCTATTGGCCCATTAACCATGAAATTATAGCTTGTTGTAAAGGGCAGCTTCAATTTTCAATTTTTGTAAAATTTTTTAGTTTTAAATTTTTGTAAAAAAAAAAGTACACAGCAACAAAAATTGAGATACGAAGTTTTGTTCCGACAGCAGCGATAGGTATTCAGTTTAGTTCAGAGTACTTTATTAATTCCAAAAGGGGCAATTCATTTGCAGCTTTCCCATCCATACGCACAACTATACATACATAAACACACGCACACACACACATACACACATACACATACACATACATATATACAAAAACAAACAAACAAAAAAGATAGCTAATCAGTCAGCCAAGTTAACTGTAAACTTACTGGAATGTGAGTCTCTTATCAACTTCACTTAGTAATTTCTGCTGTGTTATGACTGGCTTTGCAGCATTTTTGAAGTTGCCTATGTTTTCTGTATTGGCAGCATTTTTATAAAATGTAGTTCAGGTGTAGTCATGCTGATGAAAGTGTTTTCCGAAGTTGCATCATGTTTGTGAGTTTCTTTCATGTTTTTAATTGTACTGTGCATTGAGTCGTGTCGGCCACCACACCGTATTTTTCATGTATTTCATTTTTTCCCGAGGTCCACTTACTAAACGTCAGAATTCATTTTTACATGACCATTTTACATGACTCACTCTCTATTATAATTAGACAGACTGTTTCTGTTATTGCGTCTTCGAGACTGATGTAAGTACATTTTCTATGTTTTGATTGGTCACCATACTCCTTATAACATGAATTTGTGATGCAGCTGTAGGCTGAAATTTTTTGTGATATCACAAAAAAAATAAATAATTCAGAATGTTTTTACAGTTTCTGGATATGGACTGTATAAACTGAGGGGTGAATAGTACATTTTAAAACCTTAACAATGTTGACATACTACATGTGTAATGTTTGTTTTAAAAGTAATCTTTAATAAGATGTAATATCACCAGTTTGCATGTCAAATTTTAGCATAAACCAGCCAATTATGTATGTTTTCTACTAAAAGAAAAGCAAAGGGGAGGACATCTGGAAAAACTTGAACTTTAAAAGTGAACTTTTAATTAAGGCTGTCACAAATACCTGATGGAACTTGATTAGTCAGTTTTAAAGTTTTTTTTTCCTTCTTCAAATTACCTTCCTAATCCCTTACAATTTCAGTCTTATTATGCACTAAGGCTTATTATTCAGTAACTACACAGACTACAATACAAACTAGCTGAGCTATTCTTAGGTTATAGAAGTGTGTAGTAAAACTTTGGGCGTGCCAGTGGACCCTGGCCATTTCAGAGGTTAATCAGTGGACATTTGACAATGATTTGAAGCCAGCTTGCCTCAAGAGAATGCGTATTTTAAATTATACTACTGGTGTTTTATTACAGTAAGAGACTGTTTGTCTGATAGACAAACCCATTTGTATCATTTTTTGTCAGGTAGAGTCTTTATAGTTTATATTATAAAGTCTTTGGAAAAGCTTCCTAGTTTAGCCCTTTTTTTTTAATAAAGCATGTTGGAATCTCCCTTAAAGGTTGATCTCAAGGCTGCATTGAAGATCCTGAAGGAGGAGTTGCAGGATTTTAAGCAAGCTAAAGAAACCTGTGATCAAGAAATTCAGCACATTATAGTAAAGATCACATACCTTTCTAATCACCACACATTAAGCATTCTGCAGAAGTGGAATTTTACTAGTTGGGTTTTTGTTTGTTTGTTTACATGTTTTTATACTCCAGATGCAGGCCAAACATGCTGAGAAACAGATTAAGAAACACTGTGAAACCCTTCACCAGTTCCTATGGAAGGAAGAAGCAACCAGGATCGCTGCTTTGAGGAAAGAAGAGAGGAAGAAAACTCAGGCAGTACATAAATAGTTCTGGACCAAACAGAAAGATAATGTCCCTTACTGATGATATCTCAGCACTGTCCAAAGAGATGAGAATGGCTGACATCTCATTTCTACAAGTATCTCCATGGCATAATTTCTGTGATTTTCTATGTGATTTAAATATTTCTATTAGTTATTTGGAGGTATATTTTTCTCTTTCTCTCCCTGATCTATCTTTAGAATATCAAAGCTACCTGCCTCTGTTCTCTGTAGTTCTGAACTGAAACCTGCAGCAGCACTGACCTCTTGAATGTTCTTTTAGATCTCAGTACTTATTAAGGATCCACACTTGAATTCAGGAATTCCTTTATACAAGGCCGCATATCCTCACTGTCATATCAAAACCATGTAACTTTTTTTTTCAGGTTTTATTTTCTGTACATCATTATAAAAATAAAGAAAAGTTGAAAATTACTTGTAATAGAACCTTGTTACATTAACTTTGATTAAAATTTGAGCATGTTTTTCCCTCTCCTGCGAAGTTCATATTTTTTACTTTGTTTACAATTTAAATTGCTAAAATAACTTTACTGTTACCCTGAAAGGCTTAATATTTTGAGTGTACAAATCATTTTTGAGTGTGCAAATCATTTAAACTCTATATTTCATTAGAAATAGTGCAAAGACAATACATCAAATGTTGAAATTGAGAAATGTGATTGTTTTATAAAATATTGGCCCATTTTGAATTTAACACCAACAACACGTTCCAAAAAAGTTGGGACGGGTATGTTTACCACTGTGTTTCATCACCTCTTCTTTTAACAACACTCTGTAAGTATTTGGGAACTGAGGAGACCAACTGCTGTAGTTTTGAAAGTGAAATGTTTTCCTATCCTTGTTTGATATAGGATTTCAGCTGCTCATCAGTTCAGGGTCTCATTTGTCATATTTTTCGTTTCATTTCATAACGTGCCAAATATTTTCAGTGAATACAGAGCAATGCTGTTGTAATACGTGCAGAATGAGGTTTGACATTGTCTTGCTGAAATAAGCATGGCCTTCCCTGAAAAAGACGTCATCTGGATGGCAGCATGTTGCCAAAACATGTATATATCGTTCAGCATTAATGGTGTCTTCACAGATGTGCACGTCACCCATGCCATGTGCACTAATGCACCCCTGTAACATCATGAATACTGGCTTTTGAACTGTGAACTGATAACATGTTGAGTTGTCCTTAGCCCAGCAGTCAGTGTCCATGATTTCCAAAAAGAATTTCAAATGTTGATTTATCGGACCACAGGACACTTCTCCTCTTACGCTCAGTCCATTTTAAATGAGCTCGGGCCCAGAGAAGGTGGCAGCATTCTGAATGCTGTTTATGTAGTTTTTTCTTTGCATTTTAGTTAAAACTTGCATTTGTGGATGCAGCGACAAACTGTGTTCACATACAATGGTTTCATAAATGTTTCCAAGCCCATGCAGTGATTTCACTGCAGAATCATGTCTGTTTTTAACACAGTGCTGCCTGAAGGCCTAAAAATCATGGCCAGAAAATAGTGTTTTTTTGGCCTTTTTCCTTTGCATACAGTGATTTCTCCCGATTCTCTAAATCTTTTAATGTTATTATGTACCCTAGATGATGAACAACAAAAGTTCTTTGTTATTTTACGTTGAGAAACGTTTTTCGTGGATTTTTGCACTATTTGATCATGCAGTCTTTCACAGAGTGGTGAACCCCTCATTGTCTTTACCTCTGAAAAACTCAGCCTCTCTGGGATGCTCTTTTTATACCCATGTTACTGACCTGTCACCAATTAACCACAAGGTATTTTTTTAGCATTACAAAACCAGCCTTTTGTTGCAAAGGTCCCAACTTTTTTGGAACGTGTTGTTGGCCTCCAATTCAAAATGGGCATATATTTTTCAAAAAACAATAAAACTTCTCAGTTTCAACACGTGATATATTGTCTTTATATGTAATTGAAAATAGTACAGAGTTTAAATGATTTTCACATCATTACATTTTGTTTTTATTTACATTTTGCACAGCATCCCAACTTTTTTGGAAATGGGGTTGTATTTTAACTGTCCAGCAGTCTCACACTTGTCTTAGAATGTAAGACTAAAGGTAAGAACCTTAAAATATGCAGTCATAAAGTACAATTGTGAAAATAAACTCTTTTTTTTGTCCTATTGGCTGTTTTAATTATCATCAATTCTAATTCTTGTTTGATTTTTTTTTCATGTTTGATTTTATTTTGTTTTACTTCTAATTTGTTGTCCTCAGGTGCTGTCAGTTACCTGAACAACAGCTTCTGTTCTGTTGTGTCTTTTTTTGCTTATCTCACTAAAGCAGAAGCATCACGGCCAAAAATGTACATTTCCAACCCTATTTCCTGATGTCTGCATACATGGATGTGTTTACTGAAGTCTAGTTGATTTAGTATAAAAACGAACACGCAACCACACACTGTTGTGCATTAATCACACTGCTGTCTTGTGCTTTCAGGCTTTAATGGTGATAGAGGCATGCTTGCTTGTGAGTGTGCTATTTGGTGGATGTTGCTCTGAACTGGAATGGGCTGGTGGAGGCTGGAGGTCTGCACGTCTGATGTTACTCAACACCGTCACTTTTGGTCTCCTCATCCTGAAACAACAATAACTGTGTCAGTTACTTCTGTGTGACCAGTAAAGACAAGTACAGTTCATATACAGCTGAATAATGTTTGTGTAAAGATTTGCATACTAAAGCTGCACACTGAATTCTGAATGTTAAAGAATTTTACACAATGTTCAACACCAGCAACAAATCTTTTTGATAGTCGAGCTCATCATAATGTATGTATATGGAAAATCTCCTCACCTTAAAGAATGTTTCCACAAGATTGTCCAGCAAACAAGCTTGTGATCTGTACTTCTGCATATGCTGCTCCATGGCGGCCAGTAATTGCAGATGCCTTGTTATCAATTCTATCTTCCTACAAACGTAAACAATAAAAACCCTTTAGAGAATTTTTTTTTCATATTCTTATTAGGATTCTATACTGATCCTACATTGACATGCTTGTTGTAGCCACATAAAAGTATTTGAAGCAGTCTCTCTCACCTCTTGCTGTGTTTGTTTTCACTAGAAGCATGTCTGAGAGCCTCCTTGTAGAGTTCCTCCTCTATCTCAGACTGACTCATCTGCAGGACTATTGAAGTGAGAGAGATACAAACAATAAATACAGAACGTGTAAATTCAAGAAGAGGCCATTTCATATATGTACACACACACACACACACAAATACATTTGTTAACTGATTCCAAAGATCTATACACACTGGAGCCGGCTAAATGAAAAAATGTTTGCTGTTGAAGGAATACAAAACTGAAACTATGAAGTGGACACTCGCAAAAAGACTTTTTCCAGGTTATTAGTGAAGGCTTAAGATACAATTTAAAAAGTAGAAAAATGTGGAGGTGTTATATATATATTTTTTAAATGTTCTGTTACACACTTACCTTCTACTACCTTCTCAGTGGACTGAATTTCACCCTCATTCGCATCTGGGGACTAAAATAAGAGCTTAGTTAGAACACAGAAACATTACACATGTTTGATTATTCTCCATTGCAGGTGTTTTAACTCTGTGTACCTTTTGACTCTTGGAATGCCTCTTTTTGCGGATGCTCAGCTGGAAGTTGTCCACTAACACAGCAATGAAGAGACTAGGAAGACAAAAAGTTAAAAGTAAGCATTCACTGCCTAGTGATAGGTCAAGGAAGTCAGGCTTGTGATGTAAACCTGAAAGACATTTTGCTGCCCATATGAGGGTATTCAGTTCAACTGAGTGGTGGGATGAGTGGCAAAATGCCTTTAAGATTAAAGCACAAGTCCAGCTGCCTTGATGTACTTCTATTACACAATTCAAAGACTGTGAGAACGTTACAGACATCAGCATGTACTGTACATGTGGTTCACAGAATGGAAACTGATTTAAAACTGTGAGGTCATTCCAGGTAACTTACTTGAGGAAAGTGAAGAGCTCCACCAAGATGTAAAGAGCTAGGAAATAAATGATGTGAGGTGCTCCTGTTGGTTGTGAAAAACATGAAGAAGGAAAAAAGATCAAATTTCCAGCTGGACACAAAAAATAACAGTTACCAGAAAAGGTAAATACTCAGCTACTTTACATCCTTAAATAGACTATGCATCTATCTGAATATGGTCATTTGGCTGATGTAATATTGTTTGGCTATTTTCAAACGTCACCTCCCCTCGCCGCTCCCCCAGAAAAGAATTAGTGCATTGATTCTTTTATCTATATTTGCCTACTTTATAAATAAATAGTTCCCCCAGTCGCATTTGTGTATTCAGTGAATTTCTTTTAAAAATACTGAATCTTACCAAAATCTTAGTTTAATCGAACCAGCGTAAATTGTAATCCAATCAAATCGTTGCGAGGTCAAAGATTTAGCTCATATTGACTAAATTCATAATTTTGAATGAAAGCAATGACTTTCATGAGTTTGCTTTTCACATAATATGTTGATGCCTAAAAAGAGACGACCCCTTACCGTTGTCTCTGCTGGTCATATAGATCAGGGACCAGTCATCCAGCGTAAGGATTTGAAAGAGGGTGAAGATGGTCCTGAAGATGCTTCCAAAGTGTTCCGGGTCTGACTCATTAAACGTCTCCCGGAATACAACAGCAAAAATAAACAGGAACAAGAACATGAGGATGATGATGGAGCTCATCGACCGGAAAGACTGAAGGCAGGTTA
>JAILXH010106651.1:0-12225 GCA_023558415.1 Piaractus mesopotamicus
AAAAAAAAAAAAAAAAAAAAAAAAAAAAAAAAAAAAAAAAAAAAAGTTAAAGACAATTCCTATTTTTCAAAGTTTTGACATAATTCTGTCACTGCAAAGGAAAGAGGCATCAAGCAACATATTTGTAAACATTTCCATTTTAAAACTCGGTGAGAGCTTTCAAATGCATTAAACACTTCTGATCTTAACATTATAAGTATGTTGAATATTTGAAAAACTGTGGAATTCCCTTTAAATAAAGTGGTCAGTTTTGTTTTTAAGCTACAGATTTTGTGCTATAGTCATAGCAATCTTCTACAGTCTTCCTCTACTAGTTAGTTCCCAGTTTTAAGCATACTGTCTACCAGACCAACCCACACAATGCTTTCGTAACAGTGGGCCAGTGAGTGGTCTGCTGTCATCATAACTAACCAGTCAGAATTCAAGGCCATGAATGGTCCACAACTTAACTGATTTGCTATGTTACCCAATCTCCTGTACTGTCTACACGAAGCATATTTCCTCATTCAAGTCCAGTAACCTTTCCTTTCCTCGATTGCGAAACTGCACCTTTACTTCCCCCTCAGGGACAGACAAAGCTATGAAGGGATATCCGAGACATTTCTTTCTGTACTGGGTGAAGTGAAATAAGAGCCAGTATCATCTGAATTGTGAAAAGAAAAAAGAAAAGCCAGAGCATCGTCACCTTATAGGCAAGACTGAGTGCCACTAACTGCATATGCCACGAGATAATGAAGATATCATAGGGTCACATCAAGTCATCTATTCAGAAGGGACACTAAACCAGTGTCTGTGGATTTTATGTTGGCAAAACAACTTTGAAAAGACTCTTTAGCACATCCCCATCCTCCTCTCACAAATTCTAACTCACCGAGGCCCCCATGATGATGAAGATGTGCACGTCGGACTGGTGAAATTCCTCATCCTCATACAGCTCTTTCCTCAGCTCCCCGAACACCTCGGAGCGAGAGAGGGGGAGGGCGCTCATCTTCTCTGTAAGAAGCGTTAAAAAAGGGGTTAAAGATTTCTCTCTAGGGTATCTTTCATAGTACGTTTTTGCTAACCTATATACTTCTTGCTTTATGTGCACTGCCTTTTTTTTCCATCCTCAGAATTGAATTCAGAACCATTCCTCTGTTTGCACACAGAGGAATGATGCTCACATGCTCACTGACTGATACCACATTCTACGAGAACTCCATGACCTGTGCTTATCCAACTACTATTCTGATCATCTATCATATATCAAATCAGGGATTATTAACAAAAAGTGTTACACTGCGTTTACTTACAGTGTACTTCAATTTTTATCATGGCAATAAACAGATTATAGATTTAATTGTATGGCAAACTATATAATCAAGGTCATGCAAACTAGTATCAAGTATCTGAGACATGTACCCTTAATATTACTGAAGTACTTCAAAGCCATAATTACACAGTAACATTTATCAGCAGTTATCAGGGAATTCTTAATACCCTTGACTTAAAGCCACTTTTTAAGTCTAATACAGGTGATGGGGAAAACAGAAGCAGATATATCCTTCTATCAAGTTCCTACAGGTTACTTTTTGGGCTAAGCCCTATATCAATAAGACTCGTAAGTGAAAGAGGCAAAACAGCTTTTGAGATTTTTTGCATGCACAAATCTTGACAGGATGGCGAGATTACCAAAGCCCACTTCTTTAAGACGCCGAAGGGCAAAGAATGGGAAACAGAATAATCGATAAAGGCAAGTATAATGAGCACGCAGCCTAAATGCCGCTCAGAAGCAGGAACAAGGATTCAATTTCCAATCACTATTTTAGAAAGAAAGAGGAAGAATCGACATGCTTAATAATAGTTACATTAAGCTGTTTAGTTCCTTACCCATGCTATTCAGTTCAAAAGGCTTATACATCTGTTGAAGTAAAATATTATAACGAGTGATTTATGTTTGCCAACATGAACATTTCACATAGACACACAAGCACAATTCACAAGACGGAGGGTCTGGCTGTATCTGAGCATCTATTTCATGCACATCACTTCACAAGACCATACAAACACACAGGCCTACCAGGCTCCCCTCGGATCACTCGGTTCGGCTCCTCTGTGGTGCAAAATAAAAACAAACACAACGTCACAAGTACAACGTGCTCAGGTGCACTCGGCTAACAAGTTAACTTAGTCGCCAGCTTCTTACTCGAATTTCCCCGT
The DNA here is from genome assembly GCA_023558415.1 of Piaractus mesopotamicus. Taxonomy (NCBI): domain Eukaryota; kingdom Metazoa; phylum Chordata; class Actinopteri; order Characiformes; family Serrasalmidae; genus Piaractus; species Piaractus mesopotamicus. Next base: position 2,200 of record JAILXH010106651.1, read on the forward strand.
TCCACCTTAAATGGTGAAGCATGCAGCAGGACCGCTGCACCATTTAAGGGGGAACGGAACATTTGAAAATAAGAAGCTGGTGAATAAGAAGTCAACTTCAGCCGCGTTCTCTGTTCAGCTTCTCTACAATTACTAACCCAAATAAGTCCCTTAGCTAACACTCCTATAATGTTATTAGCTAAGAGCCTCCGTCAAATCCCGTATTTAAAAGTGCTAAATCTTGCCGGTCCTATAGCCGATCCTGCCACATCTAATTCCGCACATCTCCTCAGGTTTATGCACTGAAATACCAGGCTATGCTGAAGCGAATCTGTAGAGATCATAGCGATTGCCTAAAGCTAGCTCGCCGATGGTCTGTGTCGTTCATGTGATGTGCACCCTGAACATCACGGTGATGTGATGGTTACAAAACACAAAAACAACACAGCACAATAACGAGCTACTCACATCTATCCGTTCACGGTTAAAACACAGAGGAAACCACAAGAGCGGAAAGGCAAAGGCCGGAGTCAGGAGAGCTGAAAGCTGTGGAAGTCAGCGCTCACCAGCTGTACGTTAGTTTAAAGGCGCTTCCTCGTTCCCACTACAATGACTCGGCTGAATTGTGCGATATTATTGGTTTAGACAGAAACTCACCAGCACTCGCTCCACTTCCCATCCCTGTTCAACGTGGTGACGTCACTGGCGAGGCTCTCACAGAAAAGCAGAATGGGAGGGGCCAAGAATGAACAGGAGGGGCTCGTGTGCTCATCCGAGACCAATTAGTAAAGACTAACAATCAGTAAAGATTGACAAGTCGAGCAGAAACGCTATTTTTTTCCGTGCCCGAGTATCAGACTGCTAGTCAAATTAGCGCAAGAAGGATGTAGTGTAATTTCACGAGACACAACAAAAAGTTCTCTATTCCTACAACCCACGACTCAATAGCACCAACTAGTGTACTGAAAAATCCATGGCAAGATTTTTCCCCACAGTCTGACATAACAGACAAACACTTGTGAGGATATAGGCTAAAGTGAGTTGGCTTGACGCAAAAAGACGCAACTGCCTGCAATTTCACAAGCGACGTTTATCCTCAATCAAAATACAAACAGGTTTAACGCAATGAATTGGAAGGTTTTCAAAAACTATGATCAAAAACTACCAATTCAGTCCACATACACCCACATCTGACAAGTCACCTCTTTCAGTCCGTGAAAACTCTGCTCTCATTGACAGCAGAATTACATTACAGAGTAAGCAAAAGACTAAATTGTTACAGATGCATCAGGGGCTAAATGTCCAGTGCTGGTATTTATCAGCAGGGTTGCAGGTCTTCATGATGGCTTTTACTCCCTCCACTGTTAGACATTTCTTAAACACTTCGCTTTCCAGAAGATAACACTAGAAACAAACAAGAACATATAAAAGGGTAAGACATAAACTATTGTTTGAAAGTTTAATCATTTGCCATATTAACAGTTTGTTATTTTATATATTATAATAATAACTTATACAAAGTGGATTTACAGTCAAATGCAAAAGGTTTAATCCCTGCAGTCAAATTACATGTTTTGTTGATGAGTGAAAATAAGTTAGCATATCTTTTACAGGGTAGAAACTTAAATATGGTACTTTTCTGCAAATTTGGAACTTAACATATTGGAAAATAAAAATAGATAATATATTAAAAACAGAAATATACAAATAAAAAACATACAGAATAATATGTACCAGAATTTTGTACAGGCCAGATTTTATGACTCATTACAAACTATTCATCAATAAGTATTTTTAAAAGGGAATAATATTATAAGTATACTGAATATCACAGTGAAGTATTTGTACCTGTGGTGACAGGAGTTTTAAAGTCCACTGCTGCTGTGGGGCTGGGACGGTGCTGCCGCCCTTATAGTTGCACAGCTCGATGCGGACTGGCTCTGGCTCAATCGTTGCATGCAAACACAGCTGCATGGCAGTGTTGTGGCGCAGTTCCTGATACACAGTGTATTCAAAATGCTGTGGAATTGGAGAGAAAATTTGGGTACATTTATAAGCCATTTTATGTTATTATTATGACTTGACATTTCAGTTGTTACATTTTAGCAGACACCAGCCTAGACATCTAGCAATCACGGGTTAGTGGGGCACAAACTAACGTGGGGTAAAATGTGACAGATATTTTATGCAGTTAAATGGATTCAGGTAGAACATGCTTATAGTCATGTTCTTGTATTCTCACAGCAGCACCGTCTGCAAATTCTAACAGCTGTAGAGTTGTGATTATAAGTCACCGAATTCACGCCAACATTATTTTAGTCACTTATCAATTGAATAAAGTTTTGAACAGCCTGCTTCAGTTCACTGCAGCTCCCATAATCACCCTTGCTGGAATTTTATCACCCCTCAAAAGTGCTTTGTAATGCTGTGATAAATAATTGAATCATCACATTGATTTATCAGTCTACTCAGGCCTTAGTAGAGCTATGTAACACTGAGATTAATAACTGATCATCACATCACTGATTTTTCAGTCTGCCCAGGCTTTAGCAAAGCTCAGTAACACTGAAATTAATAAATGTTCCAACTGATTTAGCAGTCTACTCAGGCTTTAGTTTTGTGAGTATTGACAGTACCTGACTACCACCCATGTAGTGGCATTTGCATAGAATCACAGCTCTCTTTATAGGCTTCCTCTCGCCAATATCAATGCAGGTGTGTGAGCCCATGTTCATTAGCTGGAAACACAGTCATAAGGGATATTGGGATTGCCAACAACAAATAAAAACTCCTTATGAGAAATATCTAAAGTAAATCAGTGCTGGGCCTGTTCAGTTTGGTAAATTCAGGGGACAATTTAAAAGCTTTTCAGTAAAATTTAGAATAAACAAAACAAAGCTCTATTAATGCCTTAAATCAACCATGCTGACATTCAACCCCAGCAACTTGGACTATAATTAATCACTTGCTACATCAGTTCCAACATTACCGATCCGAACAAAGCTGGAGCAAGTTCTGGCACTAAAACCTCTGGGTAAACATTCTCCAGGTACCAAGAGAAATTTTTACAGTGCAGCTTGTCCTTGAGTTCCAAACGCTCAGAAATGTCACCATAAGACTTCTGCCGTCCTCCAAGCAAAGAGGAGAGATCAACATTAGCATTGCCAGGTCAGATGAGAAATGACAGCAGAGAACGCTTAGTGTTGATTCAGATTTAAAAAAACAAAAAATAAAACAAAAAAAAACAACAGTGCACATTACTGGGTCATGTTTTTTTGAGTTTTAAAAATGCTTGATTTACAACTTAGGTTAACAAATCTGATTATCTATTATGTATCTTTATCTATTACGCTTTGTGCAATAGAAGCAGCCTTCTTGTTCCGACGGTAGAACACATTCTTGTAGTCATCCATCCAGACCTCAGCCGCCCGCACCTGGTTGCGCACGATCACTTCCAACCCTTTAGGGAAGGAGTGAGGATTCCTGGTGCGGAAAATATGGCCCACCACAGAGCAGGGGACAATCTCTAGCTGACCGCCACACATCCACACCTGAGGAGGTATCAAAAACTCACCACATGGGGTTAGCATGAGCCTGCATTTTTTCAAGTCACTGAATCCCATTAAACACTTCACTGCAAGTCCCCTGTACAAGAGCTGGTCCAATTCCTCAACTTCTGAAGCCTCCTTTTAAATCTATTCAAACCAACCTAAGCAACAACATAGCCTTAAAATTGATAAAACTCACCCTGAAAGACATTTCAATGTTCTCTCCTCCCCAAATCTCCATCTGGCCATCATAGGTCCCAATGTGGTTAAAAAAGTCTTTGTAGATGGAGAACAGACCGCCAGCAAAAGCTGGAGTTCTGAAAAATGAAAAACTAAATTAATTTATTTGGAATATGAATAAACATTTGTCATTGTTTATTACACTTCTAATGTACCCATAGTCATTGTTCATTCTATTGGGTAGAGCTGCATTTCCTCCAAATAGATTAAATAAAACAAAAACTCTGTACTATTTTTCTGTATCTATTCATGCAAATGTAAACAATACGGATAAAAATCTCCCTGCCAAAGAAGAGAGTCCAACTTCACCTAATTTTAATCAGGAATAACTAGTTGTCTTGTTCAGCGCAAGGGCAGAAAAAATGGCATGTCCTTTTAAATTGTGTACTGCTATTTCTTTCTAAATAAAAACTACTGGATATTCCTTTGTCCTTTAATTTGGTACAGATTTGAATTAGTTTCGGAGAGTAACTTGTAAAGATGTAAAGTATTAAGTGAGTTTGTCAGTGTCTTAGGTACACCCAGCTTGTATGTGCCTGGACTACATAAGACCACTACTGATCAGATATTGTTTGGGTGATGAACCATATGCTATTGTTCTCTACCTCTACACCTACACGTTTACCAACAAGGTAAATGTTTCTAATAAAGTGGCCTCAGTGTTTAAACAAAACACTGCTATGCCTGATACACTCATACCAGCACAACACACGAACAGGCCATGTTAGTGCCGCTGCTGTGCTGAGAGTGGTATACCTAAATATTTGGTCAGCCGTGGTCTTTTTTTCATGGAGAGATTAGGAGATGGTTGACAAATGCTGTCCATCTAATCTACAGTCAGTAACTGGAAATATACAAAGTGCACCTCTATGGAAGGTGTACCAGATAAAATTGCCAATGAGTGTAGGTACAAGGTGGGTATACATAATTAACTGACAACATGTGTGAGGGGGGAAAGCAGGTATGAATACAGAATAGAGATCCTCACTTCACAGGATAAGTCTCATCTTTCCGTTTCAATCTCTCTGGTTCAGGGATATTTTCCCAGCCGAAGCTCAGTCCCCAGTCAAAGTTTCCACGGCTTCGGGCGTGGACACTGGGAAGCGGCTTGGTAAACTTTAGTGTGTCTGAATCAATGACAGCAATTTCAGGACTCACAACAGCCGTGGGTTGCTCACGTAACTGAGCTAAAAGAGGCTCCAGCCAACCATGGAAACACTCACCTGAAAACAGATTAAATGGATTTAAAGATGGATTAAATGGGGAAAAAACAAAAAACATGTTGAATGTTATAAATCAGGGGTGTCTAGCTCTGATCACAGAGGGCCTTAGTCCAGCAAAGTTTGGCAATTTCCCTGCTCATCCAATTAGTTACACTGTTCAGCGAAAATCACTAAACTGTGCTGTACTGTGGGAGGTGTTACAGACGTTCTCAGCCATTCAGTATGGAGCAAGGCAAATCTAACTTACAGTGAGAGTCCAAGAACGTCAGCACATTTCCCTTAGCCTCTTGGGCTCCCAGCAGCCGAGCAGCAACCAGGCCTTTCCTCTCCTTCTGCCGCAGAACATGTACAATCTTCAGAGGCTGCACATGCAAATCCAGAGGAGCTTTCAGATGGTCTGAGTAAGAAAACAATAGGATACATTGCTAAAGGCCTCATACTCAGTGAACTGAAGGCTACAGGAAAGAGTTGTTATATCCATGTTTTCCTGTGATTTCCCAGCTTGCAGCCTCTTTCGCACCTTGGGTACTTGCATCATCTACCAGGATGATTTCTCTGAGCAGGATTGCAGGAGAGGTGTGCAGGATGCTGTAAATGGTACGAAGGAGAGTGGACCACGCTTCATTGTGAAACACAATGATCACACTGGTGTCCGGCAAGCGAGGACAACAGCGGAACTTCTGCTCCACACACCTTACAAAAGATGTGCACAAATGTATATTCCTTCTGGCATCAACATGGCCACATTTTCACATTTCCTTGTTGTCAATCACATATTCTAGCTGTCCAAAATTTGCTTCTTTAGCATTGCATACAAGTAATAAAAGCTTATGTAGGTGAGAGTGGGCACAACCTAATCTATTTTGGTTCTGGCTAAATACTCTTTAAAGTATTTGAGCCAGATCAATATATTTCTATTCAAACAACCTTTACATCTCTGCTACAAAAGACAATTTCATTTCTTTCCAGTGCCTACTACTCGTGAACAGTTCAGCTAAAGGCGAAGCCAAGTGCAAATGTTACAACTTACTCCATAGGCGTGGTTAATTGTAAAAGTTGTAACAGTTACTAAAAGGTTTGGTAATTCGATGCAAATGTAGTTAATTCAGTACAGTTTAGGTTGTTTGCCACAGACATGTTTTCCAACCTAAACACATAAAAAAAAATACATCAAAATAAATATTAGTGAAAAAAGGCTGTGTAAAATGTGGCTAACTTTTTTATCCACACAAAGTAAAAAAACTATATTTTATTTAAAAGATGTCTACAATATATTTTAATTAAACTATCCATTTAACTAAAAAACATTTGAAAAAAATATTGAATTTATATAGGGACATATGGACTTCCTCATTTTTTTTTTATTCCAGAAAGCTTAGTGGTAAAACTAACCCTGCCATATGGAAGCTGTATTTTAACCTAAATAGCTCTCACTGCAAATTATGTACATGCTTTAAAATGGTAATTTATTATAGGCACCAAGAAGGTGATTAGCATGAAGTTCAAAAGCCAGTGTGGCTAATCAATGGGTAACCTGCACATCTGTGAAAGAGCCATTAATGGTGAACACATTTTGGAGCAGCATGATGCTGCATTTTAAATGCCGTCTTTTTCAGGAATGCTTATTTCTTATTTCAACATAACACCACCAAGCTAAGCATTCTACATGTGTTACCACAGAATGGCTGCGTAATCAGAGTGTGCAGGTGCTAAACTGACCTGACCTTTTGTTCATTTCTGCACATTGCTTAATGGTGTACATAGGCTTCTGTAACATATTAGCTGCATTAGTTATTTAGCTCCAGTGCAAAACTAATGAAGCAAACATCAGACAGAAAATATGTCTTGGCTCATCGACTACCTCTGGAGTAAGGGGAAAATTGTGCGACTATGAATTTTCATCAAACTTTTGCTTTTATATTCAGGACTCTTCCCCTTCAACACTCACTCTGGGTGACGGGTGTCATTGCCCAGGCTACGGTGCACAGAGATGCGGTCACTGGCAAACTGGTCGAAACCGTTCCTATCTAAGCCCTCCTGCTTCTCTCTCAGCTCAGCTGGGCTCATATTGCCTGGAAGGAATGCTGTGCCATTAGCCCCAGGACCATTGGGATCCTCCAGTGGTCTCATAAGATGTGGTTTAAGTTCATCAGGGCTGTAGAACCCAGACAGACAATTTGGATGTGCGGATACTGACGAGACCTCTGGTGACAGGGAATAGGGGTCTGTGTTCTGAAAAGGTAATGGGTCCACTGAACTCCTAGGAGTTGTAATAACCTGTCTCTTTTTGAGAGACAGACCATTCAGGTTTTGACTGGAGGAAGTCCATTTTCCTATGTTCTGTGGCAGTACTATTATCAGAGTCAGGAAAAGAGTTAAAGCTAACAGAAAAAGCTTGACCAGTAACGGGAGTCGGCGAAAGCGCCAGCGCATCCTGTGGAGGGGGAAAAAAAAAATGTAATGTTTAGATTGGTTATAATTATAAAATAAAAATTCCTCAATAAGAGATCTAAGCAAGTAAAAATATTAGCATACATTAGTGTTTCCCAGTCCTTTGCTGCCTTCAAGTCATAACGTAAGTATTGTATTTATGAGACTGACAGCGCACAAGAACACCATTATAATATACAATATAATTAACTAGCAGGGAAACTCAGATTTCTCTATGAGCTCCAACTTTCTGAGGTGGAGGCGTGTCAAAAAAAGAAGAAAAAACTGTAACTGATGATAATAGCTCTGTAAACTTGGTGTATTTTAGTTATTCAGCAGCCATACATGAACACTGCAGGATACAATATTTTTTTAAATGTCTTTCACCAATCCTCACACAAAAAAATAGGAGCATATGCTTTACAGTTTTTAAAAAAATATATATATATATTTATACTTCTGTAGTCTGAATTTTAAGTAAGCCCTAAAGTTTTTATGCTTGGATGAGGTGGGAAATTTGGTTTATTGATTAAAAGAGAACCGCAAAAAACAGTGACGGAAACATTTTTCCAATAAGCCACAGATTTTGTAGTTAGAAGACTTGTCACTCAGTAATGTCTTCCGGGTTTCAAGCACTAGAGGGCGCTCCTAAACGAGTCCAAAATGAACGGGTCAATACGGAGCAGTTAAGCAAAACACAATAGTTTGCAAATGCTTAAACATTTTTATTTATAAGAAAGCGTTAATTTCCCGAACATACAATATTTTAACACTGCTGTTGTATTTTTAAGAGCGTTTGTACGCCAGTTATATAAGGGCACCTCATGAACATTCATGACGTCAGTGAGCGCCAATTGCTTCACTCAGCCAGTAAGCTGCTCCCCTTAAACCAGCTCTGAATAAGCAATTACATATCATGAAGGAATGTCTCCTGTTTGGCAAAACATTGTATCAGAACCGTTGGCAGGGGTTCGGTGGGCGACGGTGAAGTGGGACAGCAACTTCAGCCCTGGTTAAAGGGGCCAACGCCCGCTTTACCTCGCGTCTCTCAACTATTAGAACTACAGCCATGTATGGCTAACAGAGGGCCGAGAGGCACTGACCGCTATTAAAAAGGTTTAAACCCTTTCATTGTGTTTATTTTTCAATACTTTTGACTGTAGGAGTGTCGCCAAGGGAATAGTAACCATCACGTCATCTTAAGGAATTTGCTCATTAGGTAGTGACGGAAGCTGATTAATTAGCATTTAGCAGGCTAAGCGTTCTAGCCTGACAACAACTCAGTCATTAACTCATCAGTACCATTTTGTCGAGTTCAAGAATGATTAATCATCTAAAATCAAGCGCAAATGTTTTATACACCTTAAACGTAGCAAGTGTTAAACACAGAACATTTCGTGTTTTAGAACTTAACTGTTTTAGTATCGTCCGTTTCAGCATTGTCTAGAGTAACTAAAACGTTGCGCATCCGAGTGATAGAGAACATGTCTATACTGCATGTAGCATCTTGCTGGTCACAATTTCAGCTTAATTCAGAGAAAACGTGAGCTCTCCCTACCTGTCTCCAACGCCAGCTACGACTTACAGAGCTCCTTTGTGCCGTTTCAGTGGACATTCAGTGTCGCACAGTCTGTCAGGTGAGATTCGTTTTGTAATTAGTGCTGAGGCGGTTCTAGTCTTAGAATTGACTCTCGTCAGTGCGTAAACTGAGGCCTGTATTTGGGATGGACGCATGAGATTCATTTACGCTGGGGTCATGCGCTCTCCTCAGCTTTTCAAAATGCCGGACATTGTTTCCAAATCGTCTATTTCCGAACCTAGACGTAACAAATTATAGGCTACATTTACAAGCAATGCTCAGTTTTTTTGCTCTTATCTTTCTAACTTAATGGTAACATATAGGTATTCGTATAGGTAAGTGACTCAATTCTGTAAGAAATGTGACCGAAAAGTGTCCTGAAACGAACCGTATTCGCACATCCTAATCAATAACGCCACGTGCATCATGAACAACAAACTAGCCAATAGAACAAGCCTTAGTGGCAAAGATTGAATTCGCTCTGAACCGCTCACAGCTGTTCAATAGTGCAGTGAGACGAGGGTGAAAAGTGTCGGAAGCTTCCACGTTAACGCTGAATAATGGCGCACGCGCGGTGAAAAAACCACAGACTTCCGATTTGAGCGTTCTCATTAAGGCTATGTGCAGAGTGCACGCAAATCGGATTTGTTTGGTCGCGGTGCCAGTTCAGTGTTTCAAATGTCCCACCCACGTCTGGCTCAGTCCTGGCCTTCCGGATATGAAATCTCTGGCCCAGCTCTGGCAGCTGGAATTGGGCAAGTTCCAAAATGAATGACGGGCCAGAGCTGGGCCAAGTCATTTGGCCTGGATCCGGCAACTAGAACCTAGCCAGAACAATCAAAATTAACCCAAATATAGCCCTCATTTACCCAGCTGTTATTAAATTATTACTCATTTTTATGTCTACTTATTTGAAATTCAGAAAATATATTAATATGCCTTAAAAATGTAAAAAAAAAAAGAAAAACAGACATGTTTATGACCTATCTGCAACATGCTCTTACACAGTGTGGTTTGGGTCAGTGTT
>JAILXH010106712.1:6883-16932 GCA_023558415.1 Piaractus mesopotamicus
TTACGTATATGTATGTGTCTAGAGACACGGGAGGTCTCAAGATGATGTTCTCAGAATAACAAAGTCTAATAATATCAACAATAAAATTATTTAAATCATTGTTGGAAAACGATTGTTAACATGTTATTGTGCCAGTATGGTCAAAATACTAATGCTAAAGCTACACAAATCTGCTTTTCTACAGCTGTTATTATTGAATGTGCTGCTCTCTGGTTAACATAACAGAATAAAATCCCTGGGTCAGTGCAGCTGTATGATGTCGCCAGGTCAAGGCTGGATGATGTTCCTGGGATGTTTCTATGTAACTTCACTACTGCTGTCATTATTTAATGTACTGCTCCTTGTTTAACATAAATTAATACAATCCCTGGGTCAACATAACTGTATGATGTCCCTGGATCAAGACTGGATGATGTTTCTGGGACTGCACAGTTTACTAATTAGCTTACTGTGGTGAGAAAACTAAAAAAACGAGGCTAAGGGCATTAAATAAGTACTCAAGGTTAGGCTAGCCAGACAGCTTAATTACCTAGCAGTGTGTAGCTATCAGACATTAACTAACCAAGCTAAGGCTACCTACAGTAAATACTGCATTGTGAAGGTAAAACCACTACTGTATTATTATACATGTAAAACAAAGAATTTCTCAAAGTAATCTCTTACCTTCTTTTTAAATATAAAATTAAACACTTTTTATAAAAGAAGTTTAAAAAGACATTGTATAAAAGACGTTTTTGAGGTTTGTAACAGACATTATTGTATTTTTTACGTTTGTATGTTTACAGTAGTTTTATAATACAGAGCCCTAGCATAGAGCTGCCACCACTGTTTTCTAGCAACTGACTGAAGCCTCTGATTAGACTATGTCTCATATTCACAGTCAGTGATGTATCTAGGCCCCACTCCCTCTAAATCAAAATTTATTAGTTGAATTGTCTGTTACTTGCTATTTATATTGGTAGATAAACTAATGTGTAAGGCCTCCAGCTCACAGAGAAAAAAATCCTAATTGTAGAATTTTCTGTTGTGTACTTCATTGCTTGACTACATGACTAACCCTTTTGTGGCTTTTTCTCATTTGGGGGCATTTGACCAAGTTTTGAGATTTATAGCACAAACTGAGCACCCAGCTCTAACATTCACAATTAACCCATGTGAAAAGCTTATGCAGCTTTGACCTGTTTGATCTGACAACAAAGTACTGTGTAAAAAAGCCTGTGTAAACAAGGACTAAATGATATAAATTCTCTGGTTTCACTGTAGAGTTGAATTTATTCTACGATCTGTTTTTTCATCTTACATTGAAATCAACCCAAATCTCAATTTGCACGTAAGTGGAGTGAACATGCATTCTTTTATTTTATTGTATTTTTTGGAAATTCATTACCAACCTGCAACTTTTTACACAATCTATGTGTGCCTGCTTTTGTCAGAGCCTCATAGAAGAAGCAAGTAAAGTCCTAATTAACTATGACAGAAGATTAGTCAGCACTGGCTCAAATAGTGGCATTCACTGCACTGCCACATGCGCTTATTACTATAGTGTCACTGACATTTGTGCTTTTGGCTATTAGGTATTTTATAAGTCCATGGTACCATATTAAGCATTACAGTAATACAGTTGAAGCATATGGTACAGGACAAATGTCAACTATAACATTTCCAGAGTACACACATTAAACAGCGAAAAACAAACTAAGGGCTTTAGTTAATGTACTGATAGGACAGAGCTTTGTGGTGAAACATAGTACAAGCTTCTCCCCTCTACTTCTTAATCAAATGTTTTTGGTGGAGAATTAAACTGACTTTTCAAAAAATCTTTATTATTCAGTCATTGAGATGTAAATAAAGTCATTCAGAGTTGTCTGATGTGAAATAATTATTGTTAAGAAACTAACCAACTCAGATTTCTCTACAATGGTGGTAATATAACCAGGGGTCGCAATGTCTACAACGTAAATGTGTGATAATAAATTTTCTTCATTATCCAAAATGACTAGTGAACTTATGTGTGTTAGTTTTTATATGTAATATAAATAGGGGTTAAATAGTGGTAATGTGCTGCTTTGCATAATAGTGGTCTCTCGAAACATTTATAAAACATTGTCTCAGGCATCAGGCAGTGTATTCTTAACAATTTCAGGTAATCACTTTCTGTAAGGGACCTTTTAGGGGCACTGAATGCTTCACCACTGTGAACAGTTCTTACTCTGTAATTTCTCTAGAATGGTGCATTTCACATCAAACCACTCCAAATGACCTTGTTTGCATTTTCATGATTAAATAATGCCAACAATTTGAAAAGTGTCTAGAATGCCTTTTTAATTTAAAAAACAGTATATACTACTGAAAACAGACACTTTGAAGCAACAACACTGAAAAAAAGTGCTGCACTGAATTTACTTCAAATGTGTCACTCATTTCTGCATGAACTAAATGCATTACATTAACACAGTTTTGTCCATCAGTTTTCTTACTTTTGGCAATAATTGTGCTGATGTAATAATCACATAGAAACCATGTACCCCTTTGAATCAAGTAAATTCAATACATCACTTCTGTCAGAGAACAACTATTCCAGCAAAGGAAGACAACTACCCCCTACTCCAAAGCTGCAGACAATTTTCTTCTGCTCTTGGGGGTGCTTAAAGTCCAGTGGCTCTACGCTCAGTGTGGCTGCTTCCATGTTCAGAGAAAAGGGTGAGACTCAGGCAGAAGATCCAGAAGCAGCAGGGTTACAGGTGTGACTCAGCAGCAGTAATGAACCAGCATGGTTGCCATGGCTCCAGATATTACCACAAAGAGGGCACTGGACCGCAACTGGTAGGCAGTGCCAGCCGGAGCAGTGGTGGTGTTCATCGGGCCGACGTATGTGCTTGTTGCCATAGTGCCGTTGATGTTTGTGTTAACTGTCTGGTTGCTCATCGGTGACATGGTTGAGTTTGCGGACAATGTGGTCTGAGAAACCACCTACACAGTGAAAAAATAAGATATGACAAAGTTATGCAAAGTTATGCTTACACAAAAAAAAAAACAAAAAACAGAACAAGCATCAATCAATGTATGTCAAAATGTACATCAGTTTTAAAACAGAATAGCAGTTAAGCAATTAAGAACCTGCACAAAAAAATGATAATCAAGTATGTTGAAATATTATTTTACCTAATTACAATAAGCAAACCTGCTCTACAGTCTAAGGACTAGACAAGGGATGTCAAACTGGGTTCCTTCTGGGTCACAGCTCTGCAGATATAGGTGTTTTAACCACACCTAATTTAACTGCTCAGCTCCTCCTAAAACCCAGTATGTAGTATTTATGTTGGACTGGGCCAGAAGAACAAAACACAAGGCAAGCAACTAGCAAGCCTTGCGATTCACACATTGCCAGCCTATGAAGTAATGAAAAGTATAAATATATGTGCTTGTAAAAATATGTTTTTCATTGATTTCATTGGCTTAAACAGTGAGGGATTAGACAAGTTTCTGGCAGTTTGTTGTAGTCGAGCATATCGCTGCTGTTGGAACAAAACCTTGTATCTCCAATTATGTTGTTTTTCAGTTTTTGGCATAATTTAAAAATGTCTGTTGTCGTTTACATTGTGTGTAAATTTCATGATGAATAGACCAAAAGAAATGGACAACAGCAATATGCTACAGATGTGCAGATAGAGATTGGGTTGAAAAATGCTGGAGTATTCCTCTAGCCTGTTAATTGGCCACTACCTGCTCATCTGCCCAAACATCTATTGCACACTTCTGTAACTTAAGAATAACAGTTTACATTGTAGTCCATGTAGTTTCTGAATACCAAGCCTAATGGTTTAAGGGGTTAAATAACTATTTTTATTAAATTATTCAAATTGTTAAATTATTAAATTATTCAAAGGTTATTTAGAGCACCTTTAGGGACCCTTTAGGGAGTCTTCTAGCCACAGCTTCAAGTAAAAAAACAGAAAAGGAGGAGAGTAGAGAAGAGATGAGGTAACAGGGTGCAAACAGTACTACTGGGACAACCTTGTCACCTTCAGTTTATGTTTAACTAGAGTTCGTTCTGGCAGGCTTTTTGTGAGATACATAAGCTAATCCACCCTCTAACTTGATATTCACATAGAATTCATATGTTTAACTTGCTGTTGCCATCATGTCTATAATTGTTTAGAGAAGGAGGCATGTTTATTATGAGGAAATTGGGTACCTTTCAAATGCAACTGTCAGAAATGTCACTCAAAAATGCAGTTCTCTTCTAACAGGATACACTAAGATATTCTCCAAAACACCTCCATTAGCCTTTTGTTTTCATTTATCTACTTAAATTTTTGGATCATGAAAAATACGCTTATACAGTGTTTCCATTTGTCACACATTTAGAATGTAAAATGCTTTGGATTAAAGATGAAAAGAGGTGAGGATGGAGTAAAGAATTTCACCTTTTATTTTGGAGCTTTTAAACTCTTAAAATTAAAGATGCCACAAGAATTTGTTGCATTGATGTTAAAGAAGGATCTCAATTGGTTTCCTTTTAGTAGATGGTTCTTTAAAGCAATACTCCAGTGATTTTCAGCTTAATCTCTATATGCTGCATTTGTAGTGTATCTTTGATTATTTTGGGCAATCATTTAGACACATTTGGCTTTACAGAAGAAAAAAAAAAAACATTACACATTTATAACAAAAACCCATGGGCAGTGTGTTGTGAGTTGACAGATTCTCCCTTTTTTACAAAGTTCAAGGAAATGTACCTAAATAATGTTCCATGGTACTTGACCATATGCCACCAATGTGTATCTATGCAGATGGAGATTATGTTGGAAAAAGGCTGGAGTACTCCTTTAAAGAATATTGAAAGATGGTTCTCCTATAGCTTCATCTTTATTTTTAAGACTGTACAGTACTGTGCAATAGTCAGAGATCATCCTTCCTTCATTTAAATTCCAGGCAAAAGGGCCATTAAATACAAGTTATTCATATTTTTAGGATCAGGAAAAAAACAGAAAGCATTTATCAACAACCAAAAATAATATAAATTTTTTCAGTATAACGTGTCCAGCTTTTGCCTTCATTACAGCTTGCATTATTTTCAGGAGACTTGCTTTTAGTTTTTCAAAGAAATCTGAAATATTTTTCCAAAGTTCAGTCTTAAAGTTGGTTGCACTTTGCGTCTGATCCCAATTATCCAAATTGTTCCCAATTACAAATCTTGACTTATCAGTCCACAAAACCTTACTATACATCTCAGATGTTCAGTTTTAGTGTTCCAGTGTAAATTTTCTTCTCTTTTGTTGATTTTCTTTTCTTAGTAAGGGCTTCCTAAAAAGCCTTACTATACATCCTTTCAGGCCCATAGCATTGAACTGTCTTCTCACAGTGGAAGGATAGACAAAAACACTTTTAGATTTTTTTCAGATTTTAAGCAAACATGGAGCTTGTTTTTTATCATCTTACAAAGATGAAAGCCTTAAGGATTGTTTATCTAATGGTGACAATTTTAGTCATCCACCAGGTCCTGCGCGGTTGTTGGTCCCATTTTCTTAATACATTTTAATCATTATCATTATCAAACTATTGTTTTTTTCCACTTATTTCCCTTCTAATGCAAGCAGAATATTTTATATCTAATCTCCCCAAAAATATCTCCTTTAGTCATTTTAGATGCACATGAGGAAGAACTTAGGTAATTGATTGTATGAATGTCAGTGTCTCTTTGAAGGGAAACACAATGTCTGTGACAGCTTTGGGAACAGTTTTTGTTGGGAGGACTCAGCTGTAACTAGCTGGATTTCAGATTGGAAGAAGGAAGTGTTAAAGTGACAGTAGGGTGCACAAAAGCAAGAAGTGGGCAAATTAAATACTGATTAAGTTGATATTAATATTAACTTCAGTTAACTTTTATTATTCTATTTTGACTTGAAATAAAATTAATTAAAATGTGGTACTTTTGTGTTAACACTCCTGTGTTCAGGACATGCACACTTGGATAAATTAGAGTACATTAAAACAGCATGAAATTAAGTATTTAAATCTTTAAACCCATTGGCAGGCTCCATCCATTGATTCATTGATTTCTTAATGTACTATGTAATCTTCTGTAATCTTAATCTACACTGTGAAGCGTCTGAATTGTAATACAGAGTATTCTTTTTTCCAACTTTTGAATAATACATAATCTGTAAACTTTGTTATTGACAATAACATTAAATAAAAGTGTTCAAATCAAAAAGTGTGGACATAAGCATGTGTATGTATATATATATATCACCCCTCCCACTGTTCCTGCCCCAAAACTGACACGGCACTGAAACAACGCGTTAGTGCTAAAAGATAAAAGAAAACTGAAGCATCAGGTTTCTACAAGGCGTCGAGTTCAGAGACACTCGATATCCAGCTGAGACACAGATAGGCAGCCTTAATCATTTATTTACTAATGTTTAAAAGACGAGCATGAAAGTAAAAGTAGGAGCCTAATTTTTACTAATGTCTTTTTCCCCAAAAGTAACTATCACACCAACAGTAATGCAAGTCTACAATAAATACATATCGATATTTTACAGCATGTATTTTAAGTCAACAATAGCTTACCTAGCACGCATTTAAGTACGTACTACCACCTGCTAGAGAAGCTTATCTCACAGAATAGAGTGTAAATAAACCATTTTGAAGTTCGCATAATCACCCAAAAAACTTGAAATGTCACTTAATGCCATCGTTAGATTAAACAGTTGTCAAAGAGAGAGAAAAAAGTTAATGTGAATAAACTGAATGCACCATACCTGCACTGTTAAACAGGTTAGAAGGAAGATTGTTGCGAGATGCGCTGTCGTAATTTGAGGCATTATGTGATGAATAAAGAAATGTCTTTTCTGTAGAGTTCTCGCGCTGAGGAAGACTGCTGCGGATAAAATGCGCTCTTTTATACAGCACTGAGGACCAGCTGGTGTGACGTGCAGTAGGCTGAGCCTCATCTGCCATGTTTAACACTACGCAGAGGATTACGAGTTAAACTATTCGCTTACACGCGAGAAAAGGTTGCGTATCGCCATCGTTTTCATGCTGAACAGAAGATCACCTGCCAGTATAGCCGCGTCTCACTGCTAGTACAGTATCCACGGTCGTTCTGGTCATATCGTTCAAGTTTATATGGTTTTGTGATCGTTCTGGTCATCCCAGCAAACACACAACGTTGTCACAACGTTGTCTACTTTCTTATAACGTTGTTACAACGTTGCCAAAAGGTGGTGTTTTCACAACGGGTTTTCACAACGTTGTCACAATCTCATTATTCAGCAAGGTTGTCAGACAGTATTATAACTACCTTTTGGCAATTTAGCAATATTCCATGGATTTCCATTCACAACGTAAGCCCAATTAGGACAGGATCAAATTTACATGGGGTCCTGGGGTGACTTTCACAGGTGCTCATGTGATTTTATTTCTGTCCGAATTGGCCCTGTCTGTGTTTTTCTCCCCCATCTTCTGAGAAAATTACAGGCCGAGTTATCTACTGTTTCTCAGTGAACGCAGCGCTGCTTTGATCACTTTAGCTCCATCTGTGTTTTTACAGGCAGACGTCGCCTCGTGTTGGAGAAAAAGGTCTCCCAGAGCGCATATCCATCAGAGATCCTCCTCTATATACTACCCAGATACCCAGAAAAGAAGTACATTAATTCAATGCTGAATTACGGTTGCATTTTGTTGTTTAACACCGATGATGGAAAAAATAACTTGCATTCAACATTAAACAGATCTACGTGGTAAAAGTCAGTTAAGAACGAAATTCTGACACTGAATTAATGTGTATAAGGATGATTGATGGTTGAAGTGAGAGGCTTTCTGTGAGAAAGGCGGTGGCATACACTCAAAAAAATGACTTCGAATTTACTTCTTTTTTTTCGTCAAAGGGTTGCATGAAATTAAATTATCTACATTCAGAGATATAATTTGAGTAACATTTACTCATTACCTATAAGTAATGTCAACTTAACTATATTTTACTTCAATAGTGTCATTTTAACTAAAATGAATCATGTTTTTTCTACTTAAGCAAATTATGTAGATTGTTATAAATACAACTTTAGTTAAAACAACTCAAATTTGATGCCTTTCTGATGACATTTACTCATTTCTTGTAAGTTTTGTCATCTTAATTATATTTTGTAAAAATTTCCTTGAAGTGTAATTTTAACTAAATTTAATCATGTTCATGCTATTTCATTAAATTATGTAGATTGTGAAATAACTTTTTAGTAAAAGTACTCAATTCTGATGTATTTCCAAATTGTTACTCATTGTTTATAACATACAACAGCGTAATTATACCACAGAGCATTTATGAATGTATAATTTTAAATGTTAATTTTCACAAATTAAACTTCAACTACACTTAATGTTCCATCTATTTAAACACAAGACAATGACTCATGACAAAAAAAAATTACAGTGACTTTATTAAGGCACATCAAATGCACATGCATATTAGGATCAACTAAAATACAGATTTGCTTTACCACTATAGAAAAACACTGAATATTGTAATAAAACAAGACTGTACACAAAATAGAGTAGTAAAAATAGACTAAATACTTCTCTAAAAGTGCACAGGTATCAATAAATTATTGCTTGTCTTGCAGGCAACACAAGCTAACATGCAACTTTACATAGAACACTGCAATAAGTTTTAAGTAATGGCCCAGAATTTGTGAAACAATGAAGTAACATTCAGTAATTATGTAATGATAACACTAACCTTAAGTGCAACTTTACAACAGCAGATATTTAAAATAGAACAGCACAATAACACAGTATTAATGTTATATGACATTATACAATATCCAATTGTCATCAATGATCAAAATAATGCCCCAGAAATAGTGCCTACAGAGTACAACCTTCTTGTCAAAACACTGCCTCTAGTTAGCACAACCTTATTTTGCTTGTTAGGCAATGAAAATTTGGGGTGGAAATTTATAGAGCTCAAACTGTTCAAAAGGCTACTTTGTACAGCTTTAGCAAAAAAGGAATCTAAAATTTAACTGCATGCTGTTTTAAGACATTGTTCTTAAGCATGACCAGGATCTTGAAATAGATTGTATAGAAAATCATTGAAATGAACTGAATTTTAAGAGAGATGTTGACAAATACAGTCACTCTTGTTTCATGTGACTTAAGCATTGTTCAAAAGTCCATTGCTTTTCAATCAAAGCAGAAGCCAGTGTGAAAAGTTCCATATATTTCCAGAATGGGCAGCCAACTTTGACTATCCCAAGATTTTGTTCTCCAAACCAAGAATATTAGGGGAGAGCTTTGCACCATCCTTTGGCATGAGGAAAGTACAAATTCATAGCAGCATTTCCACCCATTGTGATGAGCCATATTCAGTGCATAGATTACTTCAAGCATTACTGCAGTCTGGTGCAACTGATTTGATGTTTCCTACAATAATGTTTCCATCAGCGTCAACGTCTTCATATTCTCCAAAAGCTCCACACTCTTCTGATGACATAAATGCCCATTTCAGTGCTGTGCTGGTCTCTCAATATATCTTCACCATGAATGTCCTACAAATTAAATCTTGTTATTAATACTAAACTCCATTGTACTCTTGCTCCATAAAGAGTAAGTTCAGCTTATTTCTCATTTGAGCTCTTCTAAATACTTACAGGCACCTCCGACAGTTTTCTAATATCAAACACTTATTTTATGATGAATCTAAATAAAATCAGCCCCCATCTCCATAAAACTCCATTCAGTGGTAAAGTACACATTACAAAATGGATAGTTCTAGTTCACCCTTCTCACACTAGCACCTACAATCTATGGTTGGTGCTAACATACTAACACATCAATGCCTCGTTTAGATTTGGATTTACTATACAGATGGGAGGGGGCTGATTTTATTAAGCAAATGTTATAAGCAATTGATATAAGAATTGAGGTGCCTGGAAGACACACACAGTATTTAAAAGAGCCCAAATATGAAAAGATGAATTTACCTTAGTTAGAAATTAGAATTGAATTAGAATGATGGTGATGTGCTTAGGTCACATACTGACTTA
>JAILXH010106718.1:30815-47902 GCA_023558415.1 Piaractus mesopotamicus
AGTGTTATGGCAGCAGGATACACTGTGGAAAGAAGAGGGAGGGAGTGTGTTTCTCTGGACAAAGTTTTTTTTTTTTGGGACACCCTGGATCACCGGATTTCAGGGTTTTCACTCATGTGAAAGTCAGTTTGGCATGTGCCACCTATTTAAACATCATTGCAGACCAGGTACTCTTTTAGCAGGTTAATGTGCCCTGCCACTCTGAACACATCGATCTGAAATGGTTTGAGGAACATGACGAAGAGTTTAAAGTGTTTCCATGGCCTCCAAGATCTCAGTCTTATTGGGTATCTGTGGGATGTGCTGGAACAACAAGTCCGATCTGCGTCAGCTCCACCTCGCAACTTACAGGACTTAAAGGATCTGCTGCTAATGTCTTGGTGCCAGATACCACAGGGCACCTTCAGAGGTCTTGTAAAGTCCATGCCTTGGTGGGTCAGAGGTGTTTTGGCGGTACATGGAGAACCAACAGCATATTAGGCAGGGGATCATAATATTTTGGCTTATTGATATATTCCACTAATGTGTACATAATTCCTCCAGTCACATGTCTGCATTCAGTTTATTTTCAAACATGATCCTGAACAACACTGAAACAATTAAAGTGAGTTGAACCTTGGTAAAAATTTGAGATTTCACAATACATCAAATTGTTTCCTAAAAATTCATAATTTTTTAATGTTCCTAAGGACAGATTTTCACTCACAATGGACATTACCCTCTTAAAATCCCAGGCTTATTACATACTAAGGCTTATTACTCAGCAAGTACAGGGACTTCAGTGCAAACTGGCTGAGTCTATAGAAGTGTGTAATAAAACTTTGGGCCTGCTGGTGGGCCCTGGCCATTTAAGGGGTTAATGTAAACTGACTACATTGAAATTCACTTGTCCATTAAAAAACATTGTTTCACACAATGTTTTTTAATTCAAACTTCTATATTATGAATGCTTCAGATATATTGCCTTGTGCATGAGAAGACAACGTGACCCAATGAACTAAGTAGTCTGTTTACAAACACATAATTGGCCAGATGTGGTCAGTTAGTATTAATGTGATTTGCACTAACTAGTGCTGTAGCCAGCAGATTGGCACTTCGAGACACAGGAGAAGCAGCATTAGAGCAGTCCGCCTATGGGCTGAGCAGTGAGGTAATGCTTGAGAGACTTATTAAAGTTCAGGACAGAGAAGTGTGTCGTCATATGTGTGCATAATCCAGAACACTGTGTCATGATCAAAATCAGCTGTGGTGCCCATCTGGGTGATGAAAGGTGGGAGTGGGTGAGCTTTTCTATCATACTGTATACCCATCTCTGGCTTCAGACCTCTGTCAACAGCAGCTACAGGGGCAAATCAAAATAACTTTGCCCTCTTCACTGCCAATTATGTCATTAAAATGTAATAAGCATGTTTTGAAGGGAAAGTGCTGTTGCTATGATACTTTTATTTGTTTGGTTTTGAAACGTCCCAACATGCCATGTCAAAACTGAGAACTCCTGTTTCAAGACGTCTCGTAAGGACTAATGTGCTTGGCGTGTTTTAAATTAGGCCAGCATTAGACTATGATTTGTCCGCTTTTCTGATATGAAAACTAGAGCTCATTCACTGACCACAGCCTGATTGTGATGTACAGCTGAGGAGATCCTGACCATAACTCGATAAGTAAAAACAGTCCTCTGTAAGCTACCATCTGGACATGACACCACTGCTGATAGGAAGGAATGAGTGACACTGAGAGAGACAGGCATTTTTAAGCCATGAGTCATTTATAGCCACCCTTTCCCCTCTCATATGGCAGGGACGAGGCAGAGCAAAGCTGATCTATTCCATTGTTAACTCTCAGTAAGATACATTCTCAGAAATAACTGTATCTTTCAGGGTACAAACGCTGTCACGGGGGTGCCTTTAGTTGGGGAACTTATTAGGTAATCATATTTCATGGTAGTTCGATTTTTTAAGACTACATACACATCTTGACTTCAGTGTGTATTGACTTTTTATTTTACTTTTCTACTTTTAAAAAGTTGAGTTATGAAACGGTACAAACAAAAGAACAAACCTTTTGTCTTACAAGTGAATGTATTGTACCTATAAAACCTGAAGTACCATGTTGTACCTTTGAGAGTATTTTTACATTAATACATTCATACCAGCCACTACATTAAGTCCATTTTATCAGCTCCATGTTCCATATAGGTGCACTTTGTAGTTCTACAATTACAAACTGTAGTCCATCTGTTTCTCTGCATACTTTGTTAGCCCATTTACCCCGTTCTGCAATGATCAGGACCCCCACAGAAAAGGTATTATTTGGGTGGTGGATCATTCTCAGCACTGCAGTGACCCTGAGCTGGTGGTAGCATGTTAGTGTGTGTTGAGCTGGAAGTGGATTAGAAACAGCAGTGCTGCTGGAGTTTTTAAACACCTCAGAGTCACTGCTGGACTGAGAATAGTCCACCAACCAAAAAATATTCAGTCAACAGCGTCCTGTGGGTTCTTGATCACTGAAGAATGGGGTGAATGAGGGTTAACAAAATAGTCATAGAAAAATAGAACTATAGTATGTAATTGTAGAACTACAAAATGCACCTGTATTGTAAATGTAAAAAAATGGACAATGAATGTAGATGCAAGGGAAACTTAAGTATCCAGTTGGTATATTTACATTCACTAAAGGCCTTTCAGTAAAATAAAGCTCACGAGAACTGCATGAAGCGGAAACCACCTTCATGAGATTTCATGTAGATTTAGATATATGTAATCTATATTTAGATAATGAGGATGTTTATTTTGTATATGTGTGAAAGGTCACACTGTGGGGAAAGATTGTAGTTTTGCATATTGCATATACCTTGCATATTTTCTGTGCTTCGTTTTGGCCGATCCATCTTTGAATGATGCACCGACCAATCACAGGTATTGTCCCGTAGTGTGTTCATCCACTGAGTTCCCCTAGCTGCCATGTGCACAACATGGAGAGCAAAGCCTCTGCGGTTTGTTAGTTTTCTCAGGGATTACTTCATATTGTTAGATAAAGCAAGGCGAACATAGACTCCACAAGAAATATACAGAGACCTTTAGGTTTGCCATGACAGTGGCCTTTTTTCTGACGGTGTAGGGCTGGTTTTCTGGGCCATGGATTTAGCCTAGTCTTGGACTACACTGCACTACAGTGGTAACTGACCTAGTCATGCTCTGCACACATCTTCTTTCGTAGCAGTTGTTGGGAGGTGACTGCTACAAAATATGCTCATTCAAACAAACGAGAACTAGCACACAACTCAATTTTAGTCAAAAGCCTGCATTTGGATTACAAGGATATGTATTTTGTATGTGTGTGAAGGATCACACTCTGGGGAAAGACTAGAGTTTTTGTTGCGTAATCAAGCTAATGTTAGCATGGTGGCAAATTGTTGTTATCACTTCCAGCCAACCAAGTTTTGATGAACTACAACATAGTCTAGCTCGGTAGCATAGCATTTAAAACAGGAGACTCAACATGATGTAAATAAAAGTTGCTGCTGTTTCTCATTTTGGCTGAATGGGACTTTTCTAAAGCTTGTCCAACCTAGCAGCAGCTGCTATGAAGGAACACATTTGTAGGCAGAGCATGGATAGGTCAATTCACAATTTACATGCATTTTTAGTCTAGGCTTAAGCTTAATCTGTGTCTGGGAAACCTGCCCACAGACACAATGCAAGAAAAATAAATACTAGTATTTAATTATGCTCTTAAAGAATACAACAAATACTTTATCTTGACGCTAACCAGCATAGAATTGTAAAATCATAATTGAATTTAAGAATTTAAGCAACCATGCATGATTGTTTGGTCCAAAAGTATAGCAAAATCACAATTGAATCAGCCTGATTATCTCTGCATGAGCATCTATTCCACCATCCCCAAAGTGTGCTATGCTCCCAACGGCCTATCTTGTGATATCATTTGTTTCTGCGCGCATGATGACATCACACATGCATGTGGTGGCCTTTACCTGGCCTCCGTCCTCCCTCTCGGATACAGGAATGTTCCGCTCATGCTCTCACACCATTTGGCATGTGTTTATTGGCAGAGCAGGGTAAAATGTTCAAGGTGTCTGTTTGACTTGGACGAATCGTAATCTTTTAAACAAACAAACTTGCAGTGCAGGGCCAAGACTCAACACCCTGCTGGCAAGGCCCTGCAGAGAGCAATGCTATGAATGTTACCTCGCTTCCCACACAAACACATCGCTTGGAGCCCCCTGTGCCTCAGCTAGGGCCTATTTATTTTTGCAAGAGGTCTGCGCATTCATATTTTTTCCTGTTGCAATTTTTTGTCGTATTGCTTCCAAATGGAAACAATCAAGCCAATGAAATGTGCTCCTCCATAGCTCTTCCAGAGCAGATTTTGTTTGCGGTTATTGCTGTTCCGAAATGTTTATTGACTGTCCACTTCCACTCTCTGCCCCCCCCATTGATTTCCTTCCCCACACATGGCTGGCCCATGCCTCCACTTGGCTCTGGCCGTTTTGGCTCGTTGAGTGCTGCTGACCCGTGATGCTACCGTCCATCCGCTCCTCTGGCGTTTCCTACAGGGTCATCATGAATGGACCATTGGTGTGCACCCTGCCAAGGTGTGGCCCTTTGTCACTCTGGGGCCCAAGAACTGTCCTTTGGAGGGTGATTTGTGGACGCTGAGGGCTTGTGAGCTAATGTCAGAGGACACTCCAGCCTCTAGACAGCCATGACCTGAGTTTCTTCCTGCTCGGCATCCCTCTCCCTCTGTTCTCTGAAACATTATCCCTGCAGCATCGTCCACCACGAGGACTGCAAATTAGTTCAACTTGTGCTTCCCCTGGTCCCCAGGTCTGCGCCAAGTGCTGCTCTGCTTTAGATTTGTTGTAAGCTATTAGTGCATATGAACTGATAAGGGAGTGGCCAGAGCAGCACAAACATCCGTCTCCGAATACATCCGTCATAGCCCACATGTGCTTACGGAAATGAGATCTTTTTTTTTTTTTTTCTTTCTGGAGCGCCTTGAGTCAAATATTTAGGTGCATCAGCTGGGCTACGAGAGCATCTCAGGTTCATATAATCCCTAATAAACTTTCCAGACTTGTGTGTTTTGTGTAAAGAATGCGCCACATCCAAAAACTAAGCACAGCAGTTAAGCTAATGTGCAAGCGATCTTGATGGAAACCCTCAAAAGCTTGTTTGGCCTTAGCTGATTTGAAAAAGGCATTCAGCAAGTAGTGAGTGTCTGTTTATGTTTATTACTGCTAATCCAGGCGACGATCACCAAAAGATGTTCTTTGTTTATAGAAGACAGAGGGCACCCACTTACGCATATATATCTCCCGATCATCTTCAAAAGGCGACACTTGATCTGTTTAATTGAATTAGCTTTTCGTTCGAGTCTGGCAAATCATCTTTGAACATCTTACCACAATCAAACAGTAACAGTGTGCGAGCTGCAGACGTCTGACCACAGCACTATCAAGATCAAAGGGGATGGCAGCCCTTAAACATGCATTTCAAAAGTGGAATCTACGCTTCAATGTGCAGGCTGGCTCAGGCAGTGCAGTGGAAAGTGAAGCTCACATAAAAGAACTGCTTTACGAGACTCCAATGAACAAGCTTGTGAAACGGAGGGACAAAAGGTGAAGTGAGGTAAAAAGAGCAACCAATCCAAGAAGGTGAACTAGTTCTGCATCACATTACCTTCTCCAATTCTCTATTATGTTCAATTCAAGCTTCTGTTATGTTGACTAATTGTAGGCACCAACAAGCATTTTGCCAATGAGATCAACATAACAAAACAGACTCTGAAAAACTTCCTATTACAGTCCTTTATGTTGTAGGTATTAATCATGGAGGTATGAAGTACAAATACCAAAGTACTATGTAATTATTTTGAGTTGCATGATGGTAAGTTTCTAGGCAGTTTAACTAAATTACACTGAAATGCCCAACAGGCTCTAGGCATTAAAAGGAAAAAAGTTCTACCATTTTTTTTCTGTCTGCATAATTCAAAAAAAATCATTCTGTGCACTTTAATGTGAAATGGTTAATTGTAGAGAAAATTACAGAAAATTACAGAGGGGTTCACAATGTCTACAACACAAAAGTAGCCATTTTATTAACTATCCTAAATGACTAGCGAACCTACACGTGTCTTGTGAGTTATATATAATGTTGATAAAGAAAAAAACAGTGGTAAATCTGAAAAAAAAAGTTGTCTTTGGGGACTTTTATACCTTACAACATCCCATACCATTTGTGCTGTAATTTTACGTCATATCACTTAACTGGCACTGAAATGTTTACAATATATTTTCTGTATAATTTACATAGAATTTTTGTTTGAATATGTTTATACTTACCACTTTGTTTTTCCAACAAATTGAGCTATTTCGCTCATTGTCCTTTATTAGTTTAAAAGAACCTCTTAGTCATTAAATGTCAAGACTATCTTTTACTCTCATCATTTTACTGCAAAAAATTACACAGTACTTTGGACCTACATCCTTAGTTAATGTCGAAAACCTGTTTTGCATTTCAGTGGTAGTTAATGTCTAAAATGTAGGGAACAACAAATAGTTTGGTGTTTGTGCGACTATGAGCACTTTTGGCTGTGCACATTTTAGCAAATGCACAATACAAAACTGAGATCTTGCTTTTTTGTGACACTCTGAGCTGTTGTGGTAAGGATAATTATCATGGCTTTTGAGTGTAAATGGCAAACAGCACTTATATATTTGAATTTAACAGAAATATCAAATTGTTTTAAAAGCATAAATCAAAACACATTAGTTTTGAGCTGTATGACAAGGACTATATACACATTACTGCTTTTTATGCATCTGAAGAATACACTCAAGTGTAAAACATGCCATTTTGGCATAAAAATATGCTCCATAACAAATTTCATCTAGCATTCACTTTGTATGTTAAAAAGAGTTATGACATTAATAACATATTTTCTATGGTCTGAGACAAAATTTTTAATATATATCCAAAAATCCACAGCATCCACAGCATGCAGTTGCAGAAACTCCAAGTTATGTGTAAATATGTTAATGAATCTAATATTTTAATAATCTGATCACCAATTCACCAGAACGATTGGTACAACTGAGACAACCACATTTATGGAATAATAGCAATGGTAACACATAATACCAATTAAATGTACAACATATAAGAACATTATGAACATTATAAGGTAAATTAAATTTTCATTACAGATACCTAAATTGGAAATGTCAATGTAAAAAAAAAAAAAATAAAATAAACAATTGACCACACTTTTGTGTGATTTTTGAGTTATGTAATCACAAATATTTAGTTGAGTTGATTAAGAAAGCTATTAATCTAACATCATTGACTCTTCATTACTATTAATAACACACTTAAATACCATAACTATGATGCTATCATCATAAATATCATCATAAAAGATAAAGTGATTTAGTTAATATGTTTTGGATCAACATATTGATGTTACAGAGAAATAGATGTGCATTAATTAAAATGAAAACACAAAAAATTACAAGTTACAAAATGTGAAGCACGTATTATAAAGAATGGGATTTTTTTCCTAGCTTTTTACTAAAGCAGTTACTAGGACAGTCATAAATAGCTGGACATAACCAAGTTATACAGCACAATTGTGTTTCTCACATGTATGCCTCTTAAGTAGGGGTGCACAATTGGAATTGGCCAAGATAATGTTATTTAAATAGGCAACTGATTTTCCATTTAAGAATTTAAAATGCTAATTAAAGAGTAAATACTGTTTGTTTGTTTTTTTATTATTATGACTCTGACTAATAGAAAGTACTTTGGGTTAAAAAAGGGCAGATAAAAATCAGCCATTGGCCAATTTGGCTGTCAAGGAACCTGAACTGGATTCATGAAGATTGATGATCTTGATGAACTTACCCTTAGTCCCTTAGTAAGTTAATTCCTTTAAGATGTAAACAAAGTCATTCAGAGTGGTTTGATGTGAAATGCTCCATTGTAGGAAACTTACAGAGTCTGTATTGTTCACAGTGTCGGTGATAGGAACCAGACGTCTGAAGTGTTTAATGCCTCTAAAAGCTCTTTTAAACAAAGCTATTGCACAACAAAGTTATAATTATGCCATGTCTGCTGATGGAGATATTGTTTTAGGATAGTTTTGCAATAATATTTTGGCTTAAAGTGTATTTTTTTTAAAATCCTTTCAGGCCAGAGAGGTACATGCAGGGCCAAAAATCTGTTTTTCAGATTTAACACTACTATTTTACCATTGTTCTGGATAGTAAATAAAATGTCTTAATTTGCGTTGTACATATTGTGACTCCTGGTTGCTTTCATCCCCATTGTAAAGAAATCAGGCAGTAAGTAACAATTAAGCATTTCACATCAAACCACTCTGACTGACTTTATTTACATCTGAATGATTACATTTTGTGGTCATTTTGAAAAATCATTGGAATTTCTCATTAATTACTCTAATGGTAGCTTGGTCACACTGCAATATGAACAGTCCAAACCTTATGTCTGAGACTTACGATTACATTCTATTGACACCTGGTGTTCAGAAGCCTGTTCAGAGCCACTGAGCTTGAGATACCATGAAGCAGTCACTAAAGTGTTAAGCACACTCACAGGAGCTACTCTCATCTCTCACATAGCCTGGCCTTCCTCCTGGCTGTGGAACACTGTGCCAGGTCACTGCCGAGCAATGAGTGCGTACGGGCACCGTAACTCAGGGCAGATGCTTTGTCAGCATCAATTTCTTTAGGTACTACTCATGCGTTGCTCTCCAACACTTGTTCTTGAATTACTTGGGAGAGCATGCCTGCCAGCTATGTTTGAGTGAAAGCATGGCACGTCAAGCAACTATGGATATGGTTTGATTGTGATATTGAAAATGGCTGTAATAGATGATCCCAGGAGATTAGATAACCATTGTTGAATATTGGCTGCACGAAAAGAAAGCCATTTAGTACAGAAGGTCATTTTTTTTCCATATTTTGTTCCTCCTCTGTAGTTGATTAGCCCTTTTTTCCACGGAGGCCTGCCATACATTAGGCGAAAGTTTGGAAAATGTTAATTTGTATGATTTACAGCATAAACACCTCATTGAGTTTTGTGCACTGCACAGGCTGGAGCTGGTTAGCTGCGTGTTGGGAGTTCCTCCATGAGCAACTTACACACTGCACTCGAGCATGTAACAGACATGACAAACACAGAGGCCTTCAAGATTAAGTGGAGTAAGAAAAGCATGACAGTTGTAGTCTTCTTTACGCTCTGAAGCTCGGGACACGAGTAGTACCTAAAGCTTCGTCAAACAAACGGCTGAATGGAGGTCTATACTTGCAGTTCACCATCCTGCTGTTGAGACTGAACCGTTCACTGCTGACAAACAGATTCTTTTGTGCGAATTCTTTTTTCTTGTCTTTTGTAGTCGTCTTGCTAGACATTCCAAAGTGCAACAAAACGTCCACTTCCCAATCGCAGCGCATTGTTTACTGAGGCCTCGCTGAGAGACGGGCTTAGCGTGCAGGGGCAGCCGGAGGAGAAAGAATCTGTCAAAGCACTGTGAAAAGAAAGATAACAAACACACGCGCTTTTCTCATATACTTTACTTTATTCATGTTCTCTTTTTGTTAGGAAATTCACTATTATTTTATATAGTACAATAATGGCTATTTTCTACAAAAAATGCTGCATAAATAATTTAAATGTTGACATTAAAAAATAAATATACAGTTCTTTCTTTGAAGGAGTCCCTCTCAAGGGATCCCTCCGTTGAGCATTCAGTCATTTGGAGGGCTTTTGCTTCATGAGACCACGCAGGTACAGTATGTACAATCAGGCTATACATGACAATTCTGCTTACATGGAGAAAAAAAAAAATCCCTTCCAGTTTCTATTTCAAACAGACAATTGAAAAAGAAGCAAACATGGTCAGTACTGTTTAGAAGACAGAGATGGGGACGCCATGGGGAGAAAACAGTGGAGTTGAACAATGTGCGGAAGCCAGTGGAATATTCTTCGTTACATGTCTGCTGGACGTGGAGACAAAAACGTCTGGATTCCAGAGTTCTCCTACTGTACATCCTGCGTAATATCAACACGCACTCACATTTAGAGCTCAGTTCAGTATTTCATTTTGTCTGGTCTCCTTGCTTCAGTAGGGATGTGAAAAACCCCATCAGGATGTTTGAGAAATCAATTCTTTTTTTTTGGGCAGCTCCAGTCACTACATGCATGCCATTTTTCACGTTTCACATTTTCAAGGACATTTCATTCCACCTCAAACGTCTCACTTAGACACATTCTTTGCTTAAATATATTATGTATAAGTGAAATATTCATTTTCATAATGATTAGGCTGATAGTTTTACATGAACTTTTACATAATATTAACATGTAGTTTTATATCCTGATTGGTGCTTTATTATCCTTCCATTAAAAGCTCATTACACTTAGATAACCATTAAAACCACCTAGTTACTGCAACTGACCAAGAAGCTCCAAATGGTTTCCAGGGAAGGAAGGGTCTAGAGAAGTATTCTACCCCCAAGGTATGAACAGGCCCAATTGTTGCAGATTCCTAGACACATATGGGCCCCTTTTCTGCTATTCAAACAAACAGGAACTGACCGCGTCTAGAGGAAATGGCTTTTTATGGCTCAAATCCTAAACACAGGAATGGGACTTTTTAGTAATTGGGACAAGTCAGTGGAATACCATTTTGTGCTCTTGGCCCTAAGGGACTCAGATCATGGAGTGCTGACACAACTGTTCCCACTCTCTGTTCCTGACAGTGGGCTTGGCTCCAGCTGACAGCTCCTATAACGGTTCTTCTGGAAAGGTAAAGGCTGTGGGAATTCTGGTGGCTGGCTGTCAGCCTGTCAGAGGAGCTCCAGGGTTAAAAATGCTGGATCTCGGCAACATGTCATCAGCCGGACGTCTCCCGAGCCCAGCAGCCCTGGGCAGCTGGATCATAAGCTGCAACACCATGCCCCCAAAAGTGATGACTTCATTTCAGCTATACAAACATTCACCTCGGCCACAAGTTCGCAGTACCGCTGGTGGTGGATTCGGTCATGTTGATGGTGGTTAACTTTGGTGTCGATGTTCATCTTGACTAGCCTTTAAATGAACTTCAGGAAAGGGAACTGATTTCGGACTGGGTCAGAGAGGCCCTCCGCAGGAATATCATCGGCCATCGCCTGCTCTACACTAATCTCCCACAACAACGTACCTCCTTTCAAGCAAAAGTCCAATAAAGTCCTCTGGAATTCTGTAATCAAACATCTCTGTTATTTGGAATTATTGAGGCTCAGTGGGTCATGCAAACTGTGAGGCATCTTAAAACATACTGGAGACTTGAAAACTGACTGGATGATCGCTTGATAGCTTCATTGACTGCAGAAAATTCAAGAGTTCAATGCTTCAGTTCATAAAACATAATCCTTTTTGCTCAATCTTTTTTCCCCTTGCATTGGGATCTTTTTTCCCCTTGCATTGGGACTTGGCAGTATATGATAATGTGTGTGTGTGAGTATGTGTGCGTGTGTGGAGACAGTCTTCGTATAAGCTCACATACAGAGAGGGCCTACCCCTCAGTAGGAGTTGCTGCTTATAGTCGGCTCTCTGCTCCGGCCCCGCGCCTGCTGAAGGCGTGCATGCTTCTTGTTGCGCCGCGCTTTTTGGGAAGGTTCTTTGGCATCTGATTGGTTGTGGTGTCGGGTGTAGCGCTTACACTTACAGGAGGTCACCACCCGGATTTTGTAGGTCCGGCTCTGGCCATTGGGGCACTGCAGCTGGACACGTTGGGTGCGGGAATGGGCCGGAATGCAGCGGTAGTCGGATGCGTTGCTGCGCCACCACTTGCTCCGGAGGATGGAATTGGGCATGAGGTGAGCAGGCAGGCACTGGCCAGAACACACCAGTTCCTTCACTGGCTTGGCACTACGGCAGGAGCCATCGGTGATGTATCGAGTGGAGCGCAGCTCTCGACAGCTCACCTCAGACGCTCCTAAACACACACAGAAAGAGAAAAAGATTAGATCAGGCCGAAATACTACCCTTAGAGCTACGTCTACTGTTCTGTGCTACACCTACTCAAAATGAATCAAGTAAATAAAGGGGTATTTCGCCCAATTTTCAAAATTTCTGCATAATTCAATCGATGAAAGTCTCCAAAGTGGGTTTATGTAAAATGTTTCACTACAGAGAAACTTATGAACTTTGATTTCTTTACAGTAGTGGTGTAGAAACCAGGGGTTGTGCATTTTATTTACTAACTAAAAGCACCAGTGAACCTACACGTGCCTTTATGAGTTTTAATATATAATGTTGTTAATGGTTAAAATATAAAATGGTGAAATAGGTTTTGACTGGGGAATATATTGCCCCCCCCCCTTTTTTTTTTTTAGCCAAAAACTTGTTTTCAAAGCTATGGTAAAACAATATCTCAGGCATTAGGCAGTGTATTTATTAACAATTCATGTAATGAATTTCTGTGAAGAAGCTTTAAGAGGCATTAAACTCCTGTCTGGTTCCTATCACCACCACTGTGAACAATTCTGACTTGGCAAGTTTCTCTAGAACAGAGCATTTCACAATAAATGACTTTTTCATTTAATTAGACTGAAAAAATTTGAAGTTTAAAAAAATGGGTGGAGTTCTTCTTTAAGGAGTCTAAGTAGCAAAATGGTCTGTTTTGATACTGTACATGTGCCTTAAACTCCTTAAAACCGCAAGGGTCATATGTGATTCACACTCTTACAACTACACAACCTAGGTATTACTTTCATAGTACATGTTGTTTTTGGTTTGGGCATACAGGCCTAGAGAAAAATCTATAACTGATGTAGAAAACTTACGTTATGTCAAGGTTCTTAGGACTCACATGTATTACTTATAAAAGCAATTTTCCAACGAACCATCCACTGAAAAGTTCTTAGGGAGCCAGAGGTGGTTCTTCTATGGTATCAGTCCAAAGAACCTTTTTTTGCCACCTTTATTTTAAACTAGGGATGCACAATGATTTCGACACTATATCAGTATTGACGGCTATTGGCTTAAAACACATTAGCGTCAGACACATGTTTAGGTTTAACCGGTATTTCAAAACAACATTTTTCTGACGCAATCGTTGTGCTCTAGAATATCAGCCCATATTTTCAATAGTGGTGCACGACTATATTTAACTAAATCGCTAGTGGCAGCAAACTCATCTGATAGTGTCTGGACGGAATGTAATCCGGATCCAGACAGTCGAGAGACTGTGTGCGCTGGCACCTCAGTGGGAAATGCAAATTGATTTAGATTTATTTTTCAACATTGGTTTAGTTTAAACATAACACTCAGCGCAGTTCAAACTTTGTCATGTCAGCTCGAGGCCTAGATCCACATGCTCTTAATCAGTCTGCTGTGTCTCCTCGCTGAATTACAGCACAAGGCACAGGAGGTGTCAGCTAAAGCAGTGATACTGTGGAGGGATCTGTTTCCTTCTGCAGCTCTCCTCACTCACAACAACAAAGGATTTATGTGCGTGTGATGAGTTCAGGTTTTCCCTCCCTGCCTTTCAGAGAACCTGATCTGTTTTATGAAGGCCCAGTTGTAGTGCTCCCCTCGCTGTGAGAGTGGGAAGGAACTGGACGCGAGCCAGAGAGAGGTCAGCACATCCAGCATGACCCCAAACTGTCCACTAGAGACCGCACACACCCCCCTCTCAGGGACGCAGGGTGTGTGACAGTCCTTTACAGATTAGCTTATGCGCATGGCATTCCGTTCTTGTTGATTTGTCACTATAGTCACTTTTTCTGATATTGTTCTGTTTTTTTTTTATTCTATTTTGTATTGACACCTGTTCAAATCTTGTTACTCTGTTTGAAAAGCACCTATTTGCACTTAAAGCGAAACTTTAAATTTAAGTTTATTTTTCAAATAAATTGTTTAGATGTTAGCAAAGTCAGAGTAGTTTCATGCAAAATGCTCCGTTGTAGAGAAACCTACCAAGTCAGAATTATTCACAGCGCTGATAGGAACCAGACGTCTGAAAAGTTTAATGCCTCTAAAAGCTGCGTCATAGAAAGCTATTACATAAAACAGTTGCCTGATGTTTGTGACATTATGATATTTTTTGCAAAAGTTTGGCCTAAAATGTATTCCGTTCTTGGTAAAGAGGTGCATCCAGGGTGTACTAAGGCAAAATAGTGTGCAAAGAAAACTTTCTTTCGTTTACCAATGTCAACATTACATGTAAAAACTCAGAAGGCATGCATAGGTACACTGGTCATTTTGGAGAGCAATTGGCTAAATTCGCATTAAGGTCGCTTTAGACACCGTGACCCCTGGCTTTTATAGCTACCATTGTAAAGAAATCAGAGCTTATACATTTCTCTACAGGGCATCATTTCACCTCAAACACTTTCAATGACTTTATTTACATTTCAATGATTGAACTTTGCACAAATGTAGAAAAAAAACGGTATAATTTCCCTTTAACGCGAATACTCCAGCTACTGGAACTCCCTAATTGACACATTAAATAAGCAGAAGGGCGCTGACATTACTGACAGCCATAATTCAGGTAAAACTTCAGCTAAGAGCTAAGAGTTGAATTTACTGAAGCGTTTAGTAACCACAGGTGGGAGTCATTCACTAAAGCGGCGTTGCATTTAAATAACACTTTTAAAATACCCTCAAGAAATTTCCCCACAGACTCTGACATGCTATTCTGCTAGGAAACATGCTGATGCAATTAGATAGTTATGCAGACCTTGACTAATTGTATAAAAGTGCGGAAATGGCAGGAAAACACTGAGTTATCAGTGCATCACCTGCCTGCAACACACAAGTACTGACTGATTCCTCTCGCACTTTCATATCTTCCAGCAGGATTAAGAAACGATGCAATGGCGCACAAAAAAATAATTTAAAAAAATGATGCTCTAAAATTGTCTGTGGAAATTTTTACATACATGAAATAAAAATATATTGATGAAATCTAGCAGTGAGAACCTCTAAACTTTTCCTAAATTCCCCTCACAAGTGCAGTTTTCAACCAGTGTTAACTCTGGTTTACCTCTGTAAAATTAAACACAACAGGCTTCTTTTCATTTTCAAGAATGTATTCCCTCGCTACAGAGAACCTGTGACTGGCTTAGGCTTTATGACCTTCAGGAGGTCATAGTTTCGGACCGCAGAAACTAAAGGGTCGCCCGTGTGGCTTAATCCAAACCAAATAAGGAGACCTTTCTAATGGCTTCTGAGAATAAAGGCTCATAAATGGTTCTTAGCCTGGACATACGATTGTAGGAAAAACTTAACTTCTAGTTAAGTTAGTGAACTTTTACATGAGAAGGCTCTCTAAACTTCAAAAAGGCTTCTTTAAAGAACTATCTCTTTGAAAAGCCCTTTAAGTCACCAAAAGTGGTACTAAGAGCCCATTTGGCACCAATGAGACTATATAATCAAACAGGCAATCAGAGCAGAACTGGTATTCAAAATCGTTTAAGGTACTAAATTACTCACTAAAATGCCTGTGTGGAGAGTAAAAGGCCAATCCTATCAAACCACTGAGCTTCAAAGCAAAAGCATTTGCACCAAACCAGAGTGACAGAAGTTAAGTGGCGCCTAGAGCTCAGCCAATGAAGCAATTAATCAATTATTTAAACGCCAACGTATCAATCAGTCGAGCGCCTGCTTAGTTAAACTGCATACTTTACATATCAAACAGTAGTGAAGCTCAGGCTACGCTTCTCTGAACTCTACAGAAACTCAGCTAACAGGTAGAGCTGCGTGTGTCAGAGCTACTTGCCGTATGTGGGGCTGTTAGCTGAGGGCCTCCTGCCCCCGTTCTTCGCCTGGTTCATGGTGTTGTTGCTGAGCGGTGGTCTCTGCTCGTCTGGATGAGGTGTATCCTCGGTGTACTCTGTTATCAGCTCTGTAGCATCGTTCTTCAGGGCTCCCCATGCCCCCGTTCCGCTCAGCCAAAACTGCAGCAGCAGCAGCAGCAGCGGCCACGACTGCACGAGCACCACGGATACAGACACGTGCATTTCTTCACTGATCTCTCCTCTCAGGGCCAGCTTCACTTAATCTCTCCCATCCGGCAGCAGCGCGTCCTCCTTAAGTACCTCAGCGGAGAGCCACGACAATTAAAGCGCTCAGCCCGAGTGGGAGGAGGGAGCGGAGCGGAGCGGCTCATTCAGAAAGTGATGGGGAGGAGGGGACGCGTGCGCGCGCGCGCCTGTCTGGGCATGTATTGAGCTCTTTGTGGGGACCAACTGTTTCCAAGAATGACGACCGGGAAATACGAACATGTCGCATTAGTGGGGGCGTTTGGCTGCTCCTCGCGAGGATTTTTGTTTTTGGCTTAGTTGCATTGTCCCCAGGTTAACGTTAACCTCTGGAGGATGCATGTATTTAGCTCTTTGCGGGGACCAACTGTCCCCCTGGTGACAAGAACAGGAAAACATAAAACTTGTCGTTGTGGTGACATTTGGCTGGCCCCTTTTTAAAGCAGAAATGATTTTACACTCTCAAAAAAGGTGCCACATAGCGGTCCTTTAGCAATGCCACAGGAGAACCACTTTTGGTTCCTTAAAGCACCATCTGTGAGATCTACAAATACAAGGGTTCTTCATTGAACCTTTACATTATGCTGAGGTCCTTTAAACTTCAAAAGGTTTTTTGCACTTACACAAAGATAAAAAAAAAAAATGCAAAAAATCTCCACTGAAAGTCTGTAAAAAGTTTTTTATACGGTACTAAAAATATTTCTTCTATGCCGTTGTGCAAAGAACCCATTCTGGTAGGCCTACCTTTATTTTAAGAGTGTATTTAAAACATTAAAATTGCAATTTCTTCTGCTTTGGCCAAGATTACGCTCATAAATATGAACCAAAAGGGGTCGTTCTACTAACATATCAACATTAAATGAATTATTTGTGTTGCCTTAAAGTTTACGTACAATGGACAGAGATTAATCAAAGTACATTTCAATAAACAAACACTTTGATTCATTCCAGTGAAGCCCAAATAAATTGCACTGAAATAATTCAATTTTGTTCTATCAGCAATTGAGCTTTA
>JAILXH010106718.1:48279-60848 GCA_023558415.1 Piaractus mesopotamicus
GATTGTAGGACTCTCAGTCTTCCAGTATATGGTGTTTTCTATATCTCCTTTTCTATATCTCCTATGTTCTGTTCTCCTGAAAGTGCTTGAGCTTACATTTGATCTCCCCTATTCCACAGCTGTGATTTACACATGACTTACTTAAAGGAAAGAATGACTGGAGAACAGGTTTTCATGACAGACTGCTTCATACATTAAGTTATTCAAACCAAAATACATGGCTTGCAGTTTTTCCTCAACATCTCAACAGTGTGGCTCCTTCATTAAGGCTACTTTCCAGTATGTCTATTTCCAGTATTTCTTTACAGAAGCATCTTAATGCAGTCTCTATAATCAGTTCCACTACATAATTAACCCACCATGTAATGCCCTACGCCCAGCACGGTGGCTTTAAGGACAGTTCATGTATCAGTTTTAAAGTCTCTATGGTAAGAAACAGTACCAAATTGTTTAGCTATCGATGTGTGACATAATTAGCTCAAACTACTATGACACTGACTCATTTGTACAAATGCTGCCCTCTTGAGGGAACCCAAATGTACAGATGACTGAAAAAGAGTGCAGAATTTCCCTCCAGAGTGGCTTCCAGTAAAACTTGCCTACTATTCTGGTACATAGATCAAACATCATTGTTTGTCACATCCTTAAGGCAATACTCTGGCAATTTTCAGCCTAATCACACATTGGCTTCTATTAGCAGTGCGTTTGGAGTCAGCAGGCTTCCTGTTCTGTGTTGAAATTATCTGTAGAACTGAGCATGTTCTACAGGTGCAGCAGACAGAGATTAGGTTAAAATAATGCAGAGATATTCCTGCAGTGGCAAGAAGCTTTTCTCAAAGTGTAAAGAAATGAAATGTGTAGGTCTCAGATCGAGACTGAATTTGAAAGCAGACATTTTTGTGCCTGCGTCGCTCTGATGCGTCACATTGTCTGATCATTTATGGAACTGAAGCCACTGCCACACTGAGGGAATGAAAGGGAAAGAGAGAGTGTTTGTGACTCCTCATCTGTCACTCCTGTCAGCACAACAGAAGGGAAAGATCACACTGTCCACCGCGGTTCCTCGCTGATTGCACCCTGCGCTCGCTCTCTGTCATTGACGGACTCTTTTTATACCTCCTTGGGTTTGTGCACTGAAAACGCAGGCTCCAGCAATGCTTTGTCAGGACAGCAGCTTAAGGATAAATAACACTCAGATGTGGCCCAGATCTTGCGCCGGCTGCCAGAAAAGGATATTTTTATAGGAAAGCAGTAACACAACGATAAAGCCGCATAAACAAAGTATTTAACTCCGCAGGACTGACGGTGAGAGTCCTTCAGATGAATAGACTACTAACAGACTTTGCTGGCCACACAATGTTGGAGGAAGCGTCCTGATAAGATGACACTGGGTCAAGTTCTAGCAGATGTGTTATTCTTACCAAAAGTTTTTCAGTCCTGCTGTGTCTCTCCTCTCATGTGGTGGAAATTTACATTCTGCTAAAAAATACAAGGTTACATTTGTGTGGAATAATGCTTACAGAACAACAGATCCCTGCTGCAGAGATATTTTTCATAGTGATGATAGCTATGCTGTTGCAAACACTCGAAAAGCTGTAAGGCTGTATCATCTAAAGTGAACATAAGAAAAACATAGATATTTTGTTTTATTAATGTTATTGCATTCAGCAATATTTTGCATTCAAAATTAAGCAGTAAGTAAACTCGGGAAACTAGATGGAACTATCATCTCTAACATACCAGTGAAAAGTTTAAATGCTGTTCTAAAAGATGATTTCTACATTATTGGATCATTTGCTAGTAATATCTTACTATATTATACTTACTATTATACTAGTGTTATTATTCTTATTATTATATAGGGAAGAAGGGTGGTGGTTAGCACAGTATTAACTTCTGCTGTTAGTGTGGGGGGCGGTTCTAAAAGAAATGCAACATTGCCTTCTTGACCAACATTCATCAATTGTCAAGAGGCCTGAACAATGCAATCTGTCAAAATGGGGAAAACTTTCTTTTTCTATGTTACTACGTTAAACAAAAACACAAAAAATATTACAGTAGTACAATTTATAGCATTAAATACATTGCAATAAATTAAGATAGATATTTAAATGTATTCATTTTAGTTAGTAAAAACAGCAATCCGCTATATTTTGGTATATTTGGTAAATTTGTGTCCTGATGTGGGTGGGACATTGGGTTTGGAGTTGGTTGGCACCTGTATGAGGCTGCCAAAGTGTTGAGCTATTGTGACAAACATGTTTTAATATAAACTATGCACAGCACACATTAAATAGCATACTAGATAACCTAAACTAACATAAACTACAATGCAGCATTTATATCAAATGGACAATAAACATTTTAGCGTCGGCACAGAAGAAGACTTCAACAGTGAGTTAAAGTGCCCAGGCCAGCACTACCCCAAGACGAACCCAGGGGGTAATACAGGAGGACACATCACACGTGGCGGGTGGAAAAACTCACACAACAAAGAGCCCACCCTCCACGGACACAATTTAACAACCCAAATGCAAAACATTAACACACACACAACAACAGCGACAACATCAACTATCCTTCTTCCACCAGGAGCATGGCACCTCACAAGAGCCACTTTGCACAGCCTCACCCTCTAAGCTCCCCACGGCAGTGCAAACACAATATGTAACAAGTTGTTCTTACCTTTACACTGTAGGCCATTTGATGGTATCAAGATGAAAATAACACAATCTTGAACCTAAGCTACTTAAATATAAAATGAATTTAATTTAACTTCAATATTAAAACTGTGATTTGGTTTTGAGTAAAAGCTCTGATTATTTCTATTTGTTGTTTCGCTTTGCTTGTAGCTTTTGAACATAAGATCATGCAAAACATGAACTTAGAGTAATTCCAAGATTATATTTTAACATAGAAAGTGTCTGCTTTTAGCTAAGATGGTCAGCTTTTATTTGCTGCTAGGTATGTTATCCTATTGTGTGGAATGCCTGGAATATATGGCAGAGAGTGGAAACTGTACCAACCAATCTCGTTCTCCCATATCCTGGTCAAAAATGCTTATAAATGGTTTTAGGACTCTAAGCCCTGTGAGTAAAAAGCAAGACCATGCAGTAAACACCCAGTTCGTGTTTGAAAGTACTAACCTGAATAGCGCACATGATGCCCTGGAATGTTTTACCTCACTTTCTTTTTTGTTCCAGTGGCTGATTTTTCAACTACATATACAGTACCCCAAATCTGATTACGCACTGTACATCTGCAAGACTTCACTGTTGTAAAAGATTAAGTAATGTATTATATTTCATCCAGATTACATTGCTTAGAGCATGAGAGAACAGCTTTATTCCAGCTCAGTCATGTGTTTGGCTTAGACTATGTTACGAGCGCTTTGTAACTGAGTCCAAACATATCAAAATCTGTCAGAGATCGAAAGGTTATCTGAAGTTGCATGCTTTCCCACTGTGAGACCCTCTGATTTTCAACCCGAAAATAACACATCTGGACTCGGCGAACGCACAATAACTTGTAACATTCCACTCATCATTTAAAAACAACAAAAAAATAAAAAATAAAAAATCAGAGGTCAGCATCACCTGTAAAGCAAAACTACTAGCCGTCTTCTACTGCTCCAAACGTGCTACATGTGCCTCATGTTCAAAGGAGCCCATTTGAGTTTAGAAACAGTGGAAACCTCCGCTGCGGTTTCACTCAGAGCTTTAGTAAACCTCACAGACCGCTCGGTCCATGTGTTAACCACCCTGCTTCCTCACTCTCTAGCCAGCTCAAAAGAACATTCCTGCCACAGGTGCTATTCTTAGCAGCTCCACTAATTAGCCAGCAAATTATTCCCTACAAATGTGCAGCTCTCCGAACAGGTTTTATATCTTTTTTTCTTTTTTACAAGATACTCTCACACGGTGACTGCTTGCAGTGAACCTTATGTCTTCTCTTAAACTGGGGTGACATAATAACCTGTCACCAAATTATACCCTGTGGGATTTGAGGTAAACGGAATGAATTTCTTGTGGTTTCAAGAAAACAAAACATGTTGAGAGTATGTCCCAGGAATCTTGCAACATTTCTTGAGTTTTCATAGTATCTTTGGTTTCTCTCTGACTTTGTTACAGTCCAGATCACTTGTTCCGTAACAATTCGAGTCCAGAATGTTCTAGTGAGATATTACAGAGCAACATTTCCCATGCCTCAAAATTCCCCTGTAATTGCTTTGGCATTGTCAGTTCTTCGCGGTGACCTGTGTTTACCATTTGATGTTCTTCGTCAGTGTTATTCATTAAATAGAAAAGCCTTTGCTTTGTAAGACTGTATTATACACAGACCATAAATTATGCAAGCTGCATTTGTTTGACCTTTACGAGTGGAGGAGAGAGAAGATGCTTGTGCGCATGCAGGGCAAGCGGGCCAGGATGGAGGAGCTGTCAGAGCAGTAATGGCCAGATGGTTCGTAAATGAAGTTCTCGGTGCACTGCACCAGCCAGTTTTATTAGCAGCACACTGGAGTGACAATCAAAATGGCGTGTGGAGTCTGATTATCATACTCAGCTGGAGCTCAGTAGAGAAAATAGATTTCAGGTCTATTGTGTGATGCTGGCTGTTAAGGTTGTAACCTCATAAAACATGGAAT
Organism: Piaractus mesopotamicus; assembly: GCA_023558415.1. Lineage (NCBI taxonomy): Eukaryota > Metazoa > Chordata > Actinopteri > Characiformes > Serrasalmidae > Piaractus > Piaractus mesopotamicus. The sequence goes on from JAILXH010106718.1 coordinate 52,925, forward strand.
GTATACCGCAATTCTCTCAGAAAGCTTTGCTGAAGTTTGCAAGATATCGTGCACAATGACAGATCACACGTACTGGGTACAGCATTGTGGACGACAACATTTACTTTGATGCATGGACTGCTGAACTGGGAAGGCCACCTGGTCCTGGCCAATGGATTTTTGCTATGCAGTCATTGTATAAAATACAGATCTATCCTGCACATACACTTATGTCCAAAAGTATCCAGACACGGCTTCTAATTAGTGAATTTATATACTTTAAGGTGCACCCAAAGTTCTTACGCAGGTGATCACACACCCACATGTTATGTGATCCTACAAAGGAAATCTGTCATTTTGCCAATTAACTATGCCCAGTCTGGGAGCACCACAGCATGCTGGTTGTAGTTGAGGGGGGAACAATCTGGTCAGGTCCTGGGATTTGAACTCCTGGCCTTCTGGCTCACATATCCCACCACTAAGCTATAGGGCACCCCAACTTCCACAAGTGGAAAAACACTGCCAATAGAATGGGACACTCTAGAGCAGTCACATATAGGTCTATGGTCACAGGCAAAGTCACAGCCACCCAATAATGACCTGTATAGCAGTGGATCTGTGTTCTCTGGAATGATAGAGCTCCATCCAATACCTCTGGGACGTGCTTCAGTGTCATTTGTAATCCAGATCTAATCATCCAACATCAATAGCTGACCTCACTCTTGGCCATGTGACTGAATGCAAACAAATCCTCACAGCCATGTCCCAACATTTAGTGTAAAGCCTTTACAGAAGAGTAGGGGCTGTTAATGCAGTGGAGGAGGGGACGACTCCCTATTAACACCTTTGCCTTCAGAAGACTACAAACCTTTGGACATATAGTGTATTATGCTTGATGTGAATTTATTATTCTATCAACTCTGTTGCATGAAAATAATGTAGTTGTTAGACATACTAGGTTGATTTGTGTCACAATCACAAGCATTAAAAGTAAACTTTACTTGACCTCTGCTTCTTTATGATCAGTTCTTTTCTGCGATTAATTAAATCAAATATCAGAATGCTCCAATGGCCAATGGCAAACTACTATAGGACGTTGGAAGTTCATAATGCTGTGTCATAATCATAACAATGGAGACAACAGTGAGTTATGGCAAACAAATGGAAGAATGAAGTGCCGTTTAAAGGGGGGGGGGGGTTGTGTTGGTGCCTGGCCCCACCATGGTCCATGCTTAGATGTCTGCATTGAAGAGAAAGCTTTAATTAGTCACATGTATAAGTGGATGCCTGTGATGACAAGGCTGAATGGCACTCATGGAACACATAACCACTCGTTCATTGGGTGTGATTTTTGTAGTGAAAGTGTTTGTTAGCTCGACAGCTTGGGTATGACTACAGCAGCATGCGCATAATCTTTTGCAGACAGCTTCTCATAAGATCAGTGGGGTCAATTGAAAACACAGTGAGTACACACTGACGTGTACTTTTGATGACAGGAAGGCACAACAGCACACTTGTGTGGAATGTCATAATTTCCCAGAATACCACAGGAAGGTGCGTTAATTAAGCATGAAAGTATAAACAGCTTCAGCTGCTGAACATGCGGAATTTATGTGGGTGCTTCGAGGGAGAGGGAAAAAAAAAAGAAAGAAAAATAAAGTGTTTCAAGAACAGATTAGAAAAACTTCACAAGTTTGTTTTTTACGGGATTAATAAAAGTAGACAACAAGCATTTGAAAGTAATTTTGCTCTCTGGTATCTTATCACATAAAGACTAACCATAAGCAGAGCTAATAAATGGGGTCATGTAACTGTCATGTGAAGGTAGCTGATGATGGAGCCTGAGGAGAGATGGCCACCCACACTGAATCTTAGAGCAGTCTGGAAGCAGGTGGACAGAACCAGAAGGTGAATATTTCTTACAGTCCTGCAATAATGTGCTGTTGCAGCGCTTTCTATTTTGTTAAGCTTGTGTTTATTTTGCTTATTCACAATGTTATATTTAGATAATCTGTATTCTGCTGATGCTTCTCTTTATTAATACATACTGAAAAAAGTGCTGTATTGATACACACACACACACACCCACACACACACACACGCACACATTTTCTAAACCGCTTATCCTTCTGGGTCGTGGGGCGTGCTGGAACCTATCCCAGCAGTCATTGGGCGGACATCAGGAAACACCCTGGACAGGTTGGCAGTCGAGATATACATTGTCATTTTTATAAACATTAGAGAACCATTGCTTACTGTTGAGAAATCATTATGTTTGATCATCACAGTAATGGAGCCATGTAATAGCTGAGGTCCACCATTATTAACTGCTGCACTTCTCCAGCATCTGTATGTACAAAACAAAATAAGACCTTTTAAAAGAAATATACTTCTATCCAGGTCAGAAGCAGTACAGTTATATTTGGTGTAAAATATACATCAAAAGCTGAAGATGTGTTTTTACAAACTTCGTTTTTAATAAATGAATTTGTCTTTACTTACTTTTTTGTATTAGTATTAGTGCTATTTTCCTTGTATTATGTCAATTATTATTGTTGCTGAATTTAATACTATTATTTCTATTACATTTTTTACCTTTAATAATTGTTGATAATTTTATCAATAGTAGTAGTAGTAATAGCAATGGTAAGAACATTGAAAAACAAAATTGTATTAATGTAATATATTTTATTAAAAAGAAAATTGTGTACACCTTTGAATTTGAATTCAGTGCAATGCTTTTTTCAGCATGTATGCTCACTATGAGACATGAGACAGTATGCTGTATATCATATTGTACTGGCTATGTTCAAGGTACTACTTTGTTTCTCACAGAGTAAAAGACCTGTCACATGCTGCTATTATTGAACTTCTTGTTGGGAATATTAGCTTTATTTCAGAGTCATGTCAGCTCCCAGTGTTCTCCAAACATTACAGTAAAAAACATCAATTAATTAGCTATTTGCAGCTGATGGATGGATGGATGGATGGATGGATGGATGGATGGATAGATGGACGGATGGATGGACGGACGGATGGATTTCTAACTTTTCGTACTCCTGGTTGGATGCATGGATGGATGGATAGATAGATTTCACGATGGCTGCAACACAATTCAAAATACACACCCTGAGGATGTGAAGAATCTCTCAAAATCTGCTGAACTTTGTCTATTGAAAGCCTCCACACACAGCTGTCTCTGTGGTTATCCTATGATTTTCTCTTCCATCCTGACAATTCTAGACAATTTCTAACTATTCCTTACTCCAGTGATGCAAAACCAAGTTGAAATATTTATGGACAAAACACTTTCAATACAACTTTCGTAAACTAGCTCTAGAATGTCAGTGCTTACAGAAAAGCTGCACAAATATTACTAAGATATTTTATCTTATACATTACAAAGGTTAGTTGTGCTCACAAAGGCACTGGAGTCAAATATGCACACTGTCAATCACTGACTTTGCATTTCTCTCAGTCCTGGCTTTGTACGTGCCATAGTAACACAAATCACAAGTTCTGTTTCATGTGGTTGTTGTGCCTGTGGGTAATTTGAGATCATTACGTTTAATCTCCCAGAGTAATGAAGCCATGCACTAGATGAATCTACATGGCTGGTGTAGAGGTCTGCTATTATCAGCTTTTGCATTTCTGCAGCATGCATATTTCACAGTTCGAATCAAGACCGTTTGAAAGAATTATGAGTCTGCCCAGGCCAGAGGTAGTACAGAGTTAAGAGATTTAAAAAAAAGGAAAAAAAACAAAAACAAAAAACAGCCAGCTTGCTTCCCTCCAAAGGCAAGTGCTCCCACCAGTATCACAGACTAACTTGGGCCCTAAAGAGCCATGCGGCCATATTTGGCTGTTCCTGACATGACAGTTCCTTAATAAATGTCAGGCGCGCTTGGCAAAGCCCTGCAGAATCGGCACAGTCCAGTAAAACAACAGAGTGCAGGGAGATGAAACGAGTAACACCACTGCGGGCACAGGCGCTTGGAAGAGGATCTGAAGGCCATCCATTCCAAACCCTTTTTCTCCCATGTTTCCCAATAATTAGCACTGCTCTGCAGATGTTCCCCCCCCTTTCCCCTTTTACTTAAGTTTTCACAATGGGAGCGTGGCAAGGAACGGGACAAAAAAAGTCAAACGAGAGGGAAACATCATGTGCTTCTCATTTAAGAGAGTCATTAGAGACGGACGAAGAAGAAAGAGGAGCTCATTCACGAGAAGTGCCATTAAAACAGAAATTTCTAATAGATAGCTCTTAATTTGTTTCCTTTTGTTGTTATTAAAAAATTTGGGCCTTCTAAATTACCCTTTTGGTATGTTGGCTAGATAGATCCAATTTAAACACATTCACAACACAAACATTTGCAAAGAAATGAGTTTAAAATTTAGCCAAGTATGTGTAATATCCAAAATATTATAATGACACTCATTACACTTCTTCACTTCTGATCTGAATGTCAGTGTGTGTGTCAGCCCCCTGGGAGTAAGGAGTAAGGCCAATTATGACACTCCCTCCTGTGCTGCTGGCAGTCAGTGTTCCTATCACACTGAGCCCTGCTGAGCTCCAGCCCAAACATTTCCTCTGAGTCAACATCACTGCTACAGCCAGCTGCCATTGTGCAATGACAAACATTACAAAGTGCTTACTGGCTAAATGCACCTTAATTATATTTCAGCATCTCATAGCTTAAGTCACGTGATGAAGGCAATACAGGGCTGTCAAAACACAGCAATAAGGCTGTGCATTGTAGTGATTTTAATGCAGCTAAGGGGTGTTGTTAGGCAATGAAACAGCAACAAAGTACAATGTACAAATCTCAGCTTTAAAAATTTGGGACAGTATGTAAAATGCAAATTAAAACAAAAAGCAGTGATTTGTGTAAATATCTGCTCTTTCTGAATTTGAATCCAGCAACAAGTTCCATTAAAAGTTACGACAGGGGCAGTTTAAGAACAGTGTGAAATGTTCAAAAACCATCCAGCAAAATCCTTCATGAGCAACTACGCATCTTTGCCAAAAAATGTATCGGCTAGTAATCCAACAGTTTAAGAACACCGTTACTCAACAAGTGACTGAAAACATTTAAGGCATTTCACCTTCTAACCCTAGATTCAGGCAGAAGTTGCCCTGTGTGTAATAAGGCAAGGCAAAACCACAACTCAATGCCCGTGACCTTTGCTTTCTCAACAGCACTTCATTAAAAACCTACATGGTTCTGTGATGGACATCATTTTTATGGGCTCCAGAACACTTAGACAAACCTTTTGTCAATAAACACAGTTTGTTGCTGCATCGTCAAATGCAAGTTAAGACCATACTATGTACAGCGGAAGCCATATGTCAGCAACATCCATAAACGCCATCAAATTCTCTGTACCTGAGCTCACCTGTAACGTAAGGAGACAAAGTAAAAAATGTGATCTGTCAACATTTCAACTTATTTATGGAAATTATGGACGTTGTGTTGTCCAGGCAAAAGAGAAAAGTACCATCCAGATTGTTACCAGCATAAAGTTCACAGACCAGGGTGTGTCATAGTATGGGGGTGTGTCAGTGGGTAACTTCTGGGTAGCATCTGTGAAGGCAAAGCTAAATTAATTGGTGTCTTCAGTCCTCAAATAATTGTTAAGTTTTGTTAAATTGAATGATGACGTAACACAGTGCTAAACATGCTCCTGTCCAGACTTTTTTGGAATGTATTACAAATCAGCAGGTCACACATTTCACATTAGTAATGGCTAAAGTGTGCTCCATAATACATGTGAGTGTTCTTTAATTGACTGTTACTTTCACGTTTGCCTCCATTACTGCCAAAAATTACGTATTTTTATTTTAACTTTCACTAGCCTATCATAGAACACAATCCAGATCTATTCCTCACCTATATTCTTGATATGAAATGTATTATGTGCCCATTACCGTGCATTAAAGTAGATGCTTAATGTCTAGATTAAAAAATTTGCTAATAAACTGGACTTGAATTTTACTTCTTTATGATTGAATGGTTTGAACTATGAACAATGCATCAGTTTTGAATTAAACTAGGTCAAACTAGGTCACTGCTGACTTGCCCAACCTAGCAAAAATATATTTTGCAGTCTATGTGTCAAAATCAAATGCTTCTATCTGCTCTTATTAGCAGCTGCTTCTGCTGCTAGAACAACATGAGCATCTGTAAACAGCCAAATGTTAAAACAGGGAGATTATTCGGCCAGTACAGCATGCACTGAGAAAAGCAAGTTCTAATGTTGAATTCCCTCCTTTGGTGCTGACCACCATGTAAAAAAACATAGGTGGACTAAGACCTTCGCAGTCTGTGGGTTAGGTGTTTAGTGAACACTCAAGTACAGGTGGAATGTTCATACCAGTCAAAACAGACTGAACTAAAAAAAAGGTTTGCGCCAGACAAGGTATGTGTGAAAGCACTCTTATAAAAGCAAGTTTGCGTTGTGCCTAACAACACCCCTTGACTGGTAAATTAGTGTAAAGAACAGCCTCTTGGGCTTATTGCTTTATTTTTGGAACATGGCTTAGCCAATCAGAACCATTTGTTTTGTAAGTAGAAGCATAAGGGAGAAACCCTGGGCCTGTTCTGTTCCGCCTGGCGTGTTTCTCTCTGTCCCTCTCCCAGTGTCTGTAGTCATTTATTTCCCCTACAGATATGGTTCCTGCTGTCCAGTATGTCTGGTGAGTGTGACAGGGAGGAGGCCCCTGGCTCTCAAAGGATCCTACAGCTGGACTGGGGTAATTGCGGCGTGCACAGGGCCATGGAGAGACATTGGCCATAGTGTCAAGCCAATTGACTTGAGCATTTTCAATGATCCTTGAGGACGCGTGAGGCCGGTGCAGTTCATCCTCCAGCACCAGGTGTGCCGAGCAAGCGCTGTAATACCTCAAAGACCATTTGTATCAAATCATCAGGAAACTGTCCTTTGTGAATCGGTAACGGCACTGTGTAAGTTTAAGAGAGTACTGAATGTGTGTGTGTGTGTGTGTGCGGCAAAGAGGGAGAGTGAGTGTATAACTCATGAGACACTGAGCGCAGGGACCAGAGAGAAACAAAGATTTATTGAAGATTTTGTCTCCATCTGTTGGTGATCAAAAACATCTTTGATAAAAGATTCTTGCACAGTTGTGCAAACTTGTTTAGTCATCTCAAATAGACTTATTTATGTTGTTTATGCTACTTTATGACACTCATCTATGAAAATGAACAAAATCTGAAAAAAAGTAGTAGCAGCCTTCTTAAAACCTGAATTTTACCTACACTTTTGTCCATTTCTGTCATACAGTGTCAGATTCTTATCATCTCTTTTAATGTTAATGGGGCATTCTGGCCTAATGCATTTATACTGTTATTTGTTATGTTAAGCAGTATTCTGCAGCACAGTGTGGCATCCCTCAGCCTCACCAGTTTAAGAGAATTCACGATTTTGTATCATTTTCGTGTTTGCGTCCATCAGAGCTTTTGCACTACAATACCCAGCATGCATTATGCAAATACATCACACAACCACTGGGAAAACAAATCCCAACTGCTATTTATTGATTTAGAAGCTAATAAAACCATAGAATGTTTACAGCATTTTCGATAGAGCAATAACCCATATTGGTCATTAAACGTTTTTCCTTATATAGGAATAATTCAGTTGAAGAATTAGCCCACTAAAAAATCTAGAGGCTAATAAATACATATGTGTCGCTAACTAGCATTACTACGCTATTGGTCATCAAACATTTTTCTTTATATAAGAATAATTCAGTTGAAAATCAACGGAAAAACAAACAACACCCTCAAATAGCCCACCCTAAGTATCCAACCCAAAGCACTTTCTTTCATAAATTGCTTCCACTTTTTTAGTTTTTTAACCCAAAAATCTCACTTTAGAATTTTTTTTAATTTTTCATTGTGGCTGGTGTACAATTAATGTTTAT
>JAILXH010106718.1:62353-75007 GCA_023558415.1 Piaractus mesopotamicus
ATGGCATTTTCTTGGGTAAAATAACGTGTAGCTGACTGTATGGTACAGTGACATAATGCTGTAGTAATGCTACAAAATGGTAGATAATGTCACATCAACGGTAATATGTAACTGTGACAAACACTGTATGGCCAAACGTATGTGAACACCCCTCTTAATTAATTAGTTCATGTGTTTCAGTGACACCCATTCCTACTTAGTGAAAATCAAGGACACAGCCATGCATGGCACTCTACATTCATGCCCATGGTTCTGGAATGAAACATCCAAAATCTTACACAGGTGTGACGGTCAGGTGTCAACATAATTTTGGCCATATAGCGTACATACTGTTACAAAGTTGTCATAAAGTGCTATGTCATTTTATCCCAGAATGTATCATGACACAGCCTAATATCATAAAAAGTGGATGTCAACTGACATGAAAATGTTTACTGGAATGAATGTTTATAAATGTTTATGTCAGTGGTCATAAAGGGTTTATGTAGGTGTCACGTAGCTTTATGGACACTGTCCTACAGTAAAGTGTTGCCATAGATTGCAGTGTGCCTCGCTCTGAATGTGTCAATAATTTGGCAGTGTGGAAATGTGTGCCAAACCCACCTAAAGACCGTACAAGAGTAAATTACCTGTAACTCTAGTGCTGTTGTACTATAATATACTGGTGGGGTCTTTCATTTGACGCATTAAAATAATAGCACAACCATTCTGGCACAATAGGCAGCGTATGGAAAACAAACAACTGCATGTACTCCACTATGTGTTTGTGGATGTGTGTGCAAGTTTGTGTGTTGTGTGGATGCGTCAGTTGGGTTAGAATTCAGCATCTAAAAAGATGCAAAAGCACAGACAGAATACTTAACACTTACAATTGTGCTGATGTATAACATATTAACTCTGGATTCAGTAGCAAGGATCAGAGCAGACCACAAATAAGACAATCAAGTAAGCTCTTTACACATAGCGTCATAGCATTGCATCTTAGTTTGGTTTACACAGACCATCTTAGGAAGTGATTTCATAGCATCCTAATAAGTAAAAAACAATAAAACATGATATAAATGGGACATAAATACAAATTGATCAAGCAGCATTGCAATTACTGTTATAGTACTATTGACATCATTAAGCCATACAGTAGACCATCGCCAGCTTTACACATTTACAATACAATTCCATTTTAAAAATTACTAATCGACAGTGCTAGCAGGACATTCTGCACAAACCACAGGGGTTTGCCAACAGCAGGTGGCAGTGTTTCTCTCCACTAATTAATTTACTTAAAATAGTACACCATCAGGAGCTCAGAGGCAACAAGCAGTGCGTCTTATCCATAGTTTCCAGTGAAGAGAAATGAACATCAATAAAACACTATTGATTTTAGACTGCTCTTTATTACTGGCTATCTTATTCCTCCAGAAGAACCCTACGTACTTTTTTAGATAGTGAAGAACTTTCAGAAAAATCCTAAATTCTGCTCTTAGACTTTAGGGGATTTGAGCATGTTTACATTAAGATAAAGCAGAAAAACTGAAGGTAAAGCATTTTCATAGTCATAACTTTGCTTAATTCTCACTGGTTCACTGTATGTTTCTTGTATTGGCACACAGGTCTCAAAAACTACAGTAGGTTAGGTTTTACAAAGCCTAGGTCTCCAGATTACAATATAGGAATGTTTATAGTTTGTATGTTTTAAATACATATCTATGCTTTTTTTTGTTGTCATTATTATTATTATTTTTACAAAGACATGATTATGGACTACTAAACACTACATGAGCAGCTAGTGGTGGTGTTGTGAGGTAGCCTGCGACAGTGTTAGCTGTAAAGACAGACTTTGGCCCTCTCAGATATAATCAGTATGACTAAAGTAAGAAAACAGGACAATAATCAATTATATATATTTTTTTAAATGGTGGTGGTTTAAGGACATTTAAAAAACTATAAACCAGTGGTCAACAATCCTGCTTATGGAGAATCTGAAACTCTCCAGCATAGCCTAGGCCAACCATAATCTGCTTCAGAAATCTTTGATTGGCTAGATCAGATACTTTAACATTAGGCAAGGAAGGTGGAAGCTTGTTAAATATGGCCTGGTACAAAATTCGGCTGGGAAACACACAGGTGCACGTTACTAAAATAATTTAAAATAAGAATAATCTAGAATGCTCTACAGCTCTACATGATCTTCGATCATTTAAATAATTTATTTATGGGGAGTATATATTAACATTATGTCAATCCTGGCTACAATAAGTTAGATATTTGCTTATTAATACATACTGTACTTGTAATACATATACAGTTTATAATACATTCATATATGTCAACACCTAAATATGTATATACATGTACATATTTCTGTAGCATATAAATATAGAAATTGGAGTAACTGTAATAAATAGTATTCTATGGTTTAGTGTGGCCTAGTTTTTATAGTGGTTTAACTATCAGATGAGTACTCTCAATCATTACAAAATACAGAAATACAGAGAAAGCGCCAGGGCTCTAGCCATGAGCTCAATCAAATATGACAAGTGAGATGAACTCTATGAAGTAACAATGCTCAGATTTCAGCTTTCTATGCATGCTATCCGAAAGGAATCATTTAGAGCTGAGGTCTTGAATCCAGTTCCTGCTCCTGAATTTGGCAGTCACTGGTAGGCAGTGAGACAATAATGAAGCACATTACTCTATGTTAGTAAGTATCTGTAGCTTTAAAAAGATATTTCCATTTTCTGAGCCTTTTGCTTTCGGCCTACTACATTTCAGAGTAAAATATCACACTTTTTCCTCCACTACTTGCTGGAAGATACTGTGAAGTAAAAACAAAATTTTCTATAACATACAAGAGAACATGATGCACTCACAAATAAATCAAACCAATCTTAGCAAATCCCTCCCCTAAATACTAAATTTCCAATCAAGTGTAACTAGGCCTGTGCAACTCTGACAAGCCTTCAGAATTAAAGAAAACACCCAAAAGGTACACCTAAGGTACCTTTACTTTCACTTAAGTACTGGATTTGTTTACTTTGACCACCACTGCTGGTAGGTATGACACTAGATGGCCACTCAGTTACGTCAACAGTTCAGTTAACTGCCAGTGATTACAAAATCCAGGACTGGAAACTGGATTCAAGCTCCGGATTCGAATACCTCTAAAGTAACTAAGTAGGGCTCTTTTACAGTCAATGGAAAGTCATGTTCAGATCCTGTTATTCTATGTCTCAGATTAGGGCAGATCTGAAACATGATAAGAAGATTAGCTGAAGTAATTATCTAGCTTGTGATGACGAAACACTACATTCACTACTGATCCTCTTCCCTACATTACGGTAGGGCCCAATATCAAGAAAAGCTTGACCTCATATTTTGATACAGTGAGGACTGCCAGACTGAAGTGGTGTTGATTTATGTAAGCAAACACACAGACACTGTGTCACATACAGGCAGAAAGGCAGTTAATGTGATTGGGTTACTCTACAGCTTGACTGTGATCTTGTGGAGGACAAAATGGATTGGCAGTGAGTAACTGGCACATCAAAGCAGTGTGATTCTACAAAAAACCGTATTGAAAGGTCCAATGGGGCATAGAACTAGGTCACTGCTGCATAAATCTTTGCAAAGATGCTGAATGAACAATGCTTACTCCGCTATAGCTATATGGGTCTGTGTTCAGTAAATGGATGGCTAGTTGTCAGCACATAACCAAGACTGTGCTATTCTGAATATGGAATGTAAACCTTTTTCTTCACCCATGTCTGAGTCATTTTGCTGATATAGCATGTTTTGTAAGAAAAAAACTGTTTTTCTTTTAAAAAGAACACAAACACAAAATGAGATACCCTGTCAGTAGTCTGAACTCAAACAATGCTTGAGCACTGATGGAAATCTCTGCTTTTAGAGTTTCCTTCTGTGGGTAGTATCTGTTGCAGTGAGCTAATCAGGTATTCTAATAATGAGACTGTCAATTCAGCAGAGTAAAAGTGTCATTTTGGTGCTTTTTTCACAGAGGTGAAAAATTCCTTCATATACAAATTGGAATGGGATCGATAAATCGTGGAATTCCCGGCAGTGGGAGACTATGGAATGACTGTGCTCTAATCTACACTCTCTCAAAGTGACTGGGCTGTAGAGCTCCAAAAGGTGAAGACAAGAGACATACAAACAGGCCGCAATAAGAATGGTTTAGGCCACAGAGTGTAACAGGTCAAAAAGTGACACTGAGAGAAATGGTGATTAAATAAAAAAGGCAGAGAAAAAGAGAGGTTATAGATTAATCCACTGAACACTCTCCCCCCCTTTTAGCTTCACTTCTGTAACACCAGTGCCCATGAGAGCAGGTCATTCAGAATGGTAATCACAAGATTCATATGTTGTTAACCCAACACTTTGTGCATGTGTTTTGTATGTGTATTTGTGTGTCCATGCTCACCAATTAGTGCTCAATTAATGTTCAGCTCTTATGCACACGCTGAGCACTCTGCAAATACACTTCCGTTCAAAAGTTTGGAATCCTTGTTTCCAATAATATGGTTACAGTTAATGTATAAGATGATTCTAATATACTACGGGTGGAAAAAGTACAGAGAAACTGCACTTAAGTGAACGCATGGATACAGTGTCAAAGTTTTACTCAATTAAAAGTGGAATTATGGAACCATAAAGATACTTGAGTGAAAGAACATATTATTATTTTGACTTTATCATTTAAACATAACATTTGCACATAATGAACTATATAAAAACAAAATAAATGTTACAAATTAAAGTTAGTGTGTAATATGGTGTGGTGACTAATGTCTGATGTTGGTCCTTACACAAAGATGAATTAGCATAGTTATGGGCAGTTTTATTTTACGATGATATGAATACAGGTTGGATGTTTTAATAATAAAACCTGCAAACTTTTCCGAATGAAAATGTAAGAAGTAAAAAGTAGCTCTTCCCTGTAAAAAGTAGGTTTTCTCACTGTAAAAAGTAAAAAGTAGCTTATCTCTTGTAAATGTAACAGTACAAGTATTGAATTTCAGTGATGTTAAAGTAAAGTAAATCTTCCAAAATAATTCTTAAAGGTCCCATATTACGGAAAAACAAATTTTCCTTGCTTTGCTGGAAACACGAGTGTGAGTGTCAAAACGTACCATTCACTTCCCAGTCTAAGCAGTCCGTACATGCCTATTCAGCCTACAGCAGTTTAGCCCTGCCCATGACTGCTGAAGTTAAGGAGTGTCAGTCTGGAGTGCTTTTTGAATGAGGCACAATACAGAGCACAGAACCCAAACAGAGCTCATTTACATAAATCAGTTTTAAACAGGCTGCTTAATGCTAAGGGGAAAAGGCTTCAAATTATTAATAGGAAGCAAGGGGCAAAAATAAGACATTTTGATGTTTTCAAAATAATGTATGAGCTGTAGATGATTCTAAAGTGATTAAGAAAGCTACACAACATCAATAATTAAGTTAGAATAATATGAAAAGCCTCAACACTTTGTATTTCAAAAGTGGTGATCAAATCTTTAGTCAGGTAACTTGACAAAAATGTATTGTAAATAGGTCATTTCAGTATTTTGTCATTTAATAACTTCTTGTTGTTCCTAAATACTTAAAATACTGCATAAAATGTGTAAAAATACCTTTTAGTTGACAGTTCATGATATTTAAATCTACACTGTATACATTATTACTGTATATAAAATGAGGATCATCAATGCGGTAAGTGATTCCAAATTTTTGAACGGTAATGTATGTATTTGCCTTTGACTATGAATGTCTGTGTGTGTGTGTGTGTGTGTGTGTGTGTATGTGTGTGAGAGAAGGTGCTGGCCTGGTAAGATCTTTGCCCCCAGACGGACTCTGGAGCCTGAGGAGGGATAGAGTATGGTGTTGGCTCTCTATCATTTGCTCTTCAGCTTCCCCTCCTTGGCTAGCTTTTCATTGAGCTGGCACAGCTGGCGCAGGAAGCCGTCGTTGGGCCCGATTTCTCTCTTGTGCCGTACTGTAGCTGTAGCCACTCGTACGTCCATCTTGTGTCGGAGCATGAGGTAAGCGATGACGATAGTCGGGGAGCGGCTGTAGCCTTCTCGGCAGTGAACGTACACTTTTCCTAACGTTAGAACAGAGGGGAGGAGGCAGGTGAGTGTGCAGAACTGAACCAGTGTACAAACAAAGAGGGTCATTAAAGGGCAGAGAAACAGATGCTGTGTGTGTGTGTGTGTGTGTGTGTGTGTACACCTGCCTAGCCTAGCATCATTATCCCAGCTCACATGAAGCAAATAAATACTTCTAAATACAAAACATATACAGTACTGTGCAAAAGTCTGAGGTATCTGAGAAAATTACATCTAACCCTATTTACTCGGGCAGCAAGCGTTATTATAAAACCTTAACATTACGATAAACACAAATAAACAATTAAACAATACATTGTAATTTGGTATGTATCCATGTGTTAGCTTAACCATTTCCAAACCTCTTCTCAAGGAAGGCCAGTATTTACAGAAAGAATCCAACTTAGTTCATCAGCTAATCAATCCTTTAATACATTAAATTAGGTGTGCTGCTAAAGGAAATTAATAAATTACATATATATATGGCTGGAGTGCAGCAAGAATTCAAGAGCCAGACTTTTTTACAGGTTCTCTACAACTGATCGTAATCTCGATTTGTTTAAGAAGCACGCAGTTGGTCAGTGTTCTGGAAGCCCTGACGATGAACTGCTGACACAATTCTGATAAAGTCCTGCCTACCTTAGTTATTGCTGCTATATCCATCACACTTTCAGTCTACCTGGTGGCATCCATAATACTTGCGCTAATACACAAAAAGGTTCAGTAATACAAGAAATAATCCCGAAACACAAGGAGTATATTTTTTTCATACATTTTTTTCAAACATATTTTTCATTCCAAAATAAACTGGCTTTACAAGATGTGACGTATGCAGACATACAGGATTCTGGAAACGCTGTTTACACTAATCAAACCAGGGAAACTTTTCAGTTACTCAATGTTAAAGCTGTAGGTTTTTATGTCTAATAAGGTGGAGGCTTCAGCAACAGAAGTTAGCCCTTCAGATGAGCTAATACTAAAGCTAATGCTAAAGCAAACACTGGAGTTAGTCAGAGCAACATTAGATGCTGAGGAGCTAGTCAGTGATGAGGAGGTTCTGTTTTTTTTTATGCAAGGTAAGACATTCAGCAAATTTTAATGACATAACAGAAATGATGACGTGTATAATTGCATTAATATTTATCTTGACACACATTGGCCCACATTTATTAAACATCTCAGAGTAAAAATGCAGATCTAAAGTCAGTCCTAAAGAGTGCATTTTAAAAGGCATAAACTGATTCAAGATCAGTATGTGGGCCAAAATTTTGATCATAAATGAGAGTAATGTACAGTCTTGTTTAATCTGACTGATTTGTCAAGCAACTGTCAGCAGATAAATTCAGAAAAGCTAACTAAAGACCTTCTTTTACACTTGCTCATTTTATGTGACTTGTATCTGGATTTAACCACATGCATTTACTCTTGATAATCAAAAGCATCTCCGGTTAGTTAGAATGAAATCCATTTGCTATGTGGTGTGTAATCTGCAAATCAGCTCATACACAACAACCAATCATGTGTTGTTTCTCATTTTTCCTGCTGTATTCAAGAAGTTGGTGCTCACCTCAAAAATCATAATTTTTAAAGCCGTTTTTCATTTATTGACACGGGCTTCACATTGATACAGTGACCAAACTGTTCATTGTATTAGTCCTTGCGGTCATGGTCTACGTGCATAACAATGTAACAAGACTGGCACTTATTTTTTAATTAGCTTGAGCTACTGAAGGCTACTGATTTAAACTCGGTATTGGATTGGATTTATATCTGATTTAATTTGTCTTGGGTGTGTTTACACTTGCATTTTTATGTGGATAATCTCTATCCAGATATTATCCTGATACTCAAGATGCATAAAACGACCATGTGTAAACAGGGTTGATTAACAGATCTTGATCATTTTTTCTCTAATGTCTCATTCATCAATAGACATCATATTAAAAACATTTTGATCAAATGCAGTAACCCAGACAACATTTAGATTACTTTAGAGCTGGCATAAGTTTGCCTGTTAACAGTTATGACATTGAGCTGTAAGTGTGGTCTTCCAGAGTTTAATCCAAAACGTTTTCAGCTTCAGGAATTAAATAACAACTCTACCATCCAGATGACCAGGATGGCATGGTCCAGGCATTATAGGTTCCTCATTAACCCTTTTCCACCATTTCTTGGTCTAATAATTCTGACTAATTTGCTGCCACTGCCGTTCTCAATTTAGGTTTCTTTTAAGGAGTTCTGCCAATGTTTTCCTTTGCTGGATGGAGGAAGGAATGTTTAAAGATGACTATGATTGGTTGAGAGACATGTCAGTCCTAATAGAGCTCTGCACAAGGCAGGTTCACCCGCAGGTCCTGTGTGAACTGCGAAATAATTTGCGGGTAGGATTCATTTTGAGGTACTGTGGTCATTGCGGGTAAAGAGGTTGTGGGCTGGTTGGATGGGGCAGGCTATTATTAATAAGCAATTATTGGCTGCTTGTAGAAGTGGACAGGCAAGCAAGAAATAAGCTGCCATTTCTCTACAGAGAAAACACGTTAGTAATTATCACAAGTTGCTGTTGTCGGAACAAAACCTCATATCAAAATGAGAACTTTACAGGAGAAGAAAAAAACCTTCTCTACTTTTAATGTAAGTCAATGGAACCAGACTTTTTTCCAAGTAATTTTGGGTCATTTCTGTTGGTCCATACATCATGAAATTGACACACAGTGTATAGGACAACAGGTACTTACAAATTATGTCAAAAACTGAGAAACAACAAAAATGGAGATGAAAGGTTTTGTTCCAACAGCAGCAATATGAAGCTATATAACATACAGTAAATAACTAATGCACAAAATGCTTTTTTTCAAGAAAACAGTTTTGGCATTTTAACTTGTGTTGCAGCATGCCACACCATCTACTTTGGCTTGAATTTAATTTTGGCTGACTTGTAGAGTTCTTGTAAAGTAACTGTAAATTGTAAAAGTAATGTTGATACAGATAAAAAGTGAGTGGACATGTCCTACACCAGTGGAGCAGATTACAGCAAATGCAGGCAGGTGTGAACAATGACCATAGGCATAGTTCAACATAGGCATATGAATAAAAGTTATTTATTAAATAAATAAATGCAGACTTTTACTAACAGTTAATTCCCATGATGTGCTCAGGAAAGCGTACTGTGATGAAATGCATCACAATAACAGTAATATATCGTCATACTGCCCAACCATAGCACTAACCACATCACGACCACCTTCTCAGAGCCTTCTTCCAACCAACTATCCCAGTAAGCCATCAATAAACACACAGACACAGACACACACACACACAAACGCACGCACACACATACATGCATTCATTATCGACCGGTCCACACCCCTGGAGGAATTCACCTTGCCAACTTCTGCTGCGCTTATTCTGCAGAATGTGCACAGCATCTGTAACCTCATCTCTCTCTCTCTCTCTCTCTCTGTCTTTCTCTCACCCCTCCCTTATGCTCTTCTTGTCTCTTGTGTATGTAGGCCTATGCGGTTCGGAGGTGTGACATTTTACAATTCCCAATAACCCTCCTTGCACCACAGATCTATGCAAAGCTGAGTGTACCACTTTCCCTGTGTACGAAAGAGCATTCTAGACCCAGGCAATCCCTAGACTCATTGAGATTCACCAACTCAGTTTGCGAGTCCACAAAATGTCATAGAAAACTCTAAGCATGGCTGTCACAAACGGCAGTGGTGAAACACTCCAGGATTGTGTGGCAGCAAATGTCCAGGAGGTTTTGTGCTTCAGCTCAAATTCTCACTTAAAAGATTAGTGTCCTCTCTCAGCCCTGCTCTCATTACTGTGTAACAGGCTGTGCTGCCAAATTGGCCGAGAATTAAGATGCTTTATAATTGCTCTTCCACTCTGTCAGAGATGGCATAAAATCCATGTCATAAAACATGAGGTTGAGGGCACCAATTAAAAGCAGGACGCCTCTTGTGGGTAAAGACTTCAAGCAGTGCCCTGGGACACTTTACTGTCCCGTTCTTATCCCTGTTGTCAACTAGGCACAGTAATTACTCCAAGAGAGTTGATCAACAGTGACCTTGACAAACATGTTTTAGCCAAATGCAGTATGAAACATATCAACAGAAAGTTATGAACATGAACTGTAAGAGACAGGAAGAAACAAAGGTGGTATATTTATCCTGGACTACTGCAAAATCTTTCTGCGTTCATGAAATTTCGGGAATCCACAGTGTTATAAACGATGAAAGAAACTGTTCTGAAGTAGAGTGCAACACCCCCCTGTTTTGAAATTTCACAGAAACTTGTGTATCCAGTTAATGACATTCCAAAAGAGTCTTTGAAAAGTAATCATTCCTGCCAAATTACATAGATGGATAGGTATCACATAAACATGACAACTTTCACATACCTTTTCCATTTGCATGTGCCAGACCCTTATCAATGAAGTCGGCTGCCTCCTCAAAGAAGGCACTGAGGTTAAACTGTTCGGTGTCATTGGCCTTTATTCCATGGTATGTGATGCCAGTTCCTGCGTAAAACTCGGCGTTGGTGTTCACGTGCATGAAGGAGTTGCCCTCTGCGGCGTTGAGAATGTGTGTCACACCGAGCCGCTGCAGACGCATCACATTCTGGGCCACAAACCTGGGGAGAAGAAGCAAAGCACACGTGAGCGTCACCTGGCCTTATCTCACCCATGGGAAATCTGCTGATAGAATTAGATTACAGATCTATTAGCACTGTCGTTTGAAGACTAACACATCTGAAAGTTTTTTCCTTCACTTTTCTAGAAGTGCTACACTGGAACATTAAATTTGAATAACCTCAGCCTTTTCCTTTGTTCCTGACACATAAAAACTTCATAAGCATTTATGCAATGCTGCTGTAATGGTTCTGCAACGGTGCTGCTTACTGCTTTCTGCTTTTATGGCAGAAAATAAATGTGCACTCATTCACTGGGTTTAGACTAGGACCCTTGCACTCCCTGGACCTGCTCCGTTGTGCTCAGCAGGAAAACTTGACAGGAATAAATTGTTGAGCTGCTTTTAGATGGCAGAGATGTCGGTCCATGTTAGAGAACCTCAGGGGACAGCAGTGCTCTAAACCAGTACAGACGTACTGAGGAAATTTTGGCTGCTGCCCAGAGGCATACAAAGAGCCATAGGCACCCAGCACAGTGCCCAAAATAGGACTTTGAGAGACAGAGAGAGGGAGAGAGCGCAAGGGGAAAAGAAAAGAGTGGAGAGCAGAGCGGATTGCTCTGTCATCATGTAGTTACATCGCCTCTGTTCTGCTCTAGCACCTGCAACACTTTCATCTTCATCTGCTCACAGTCCAGACTTTTTATATCTCTCTCTTGTTTCTTTCAAGTTTATACAGTAGATGAACGTGGTGCAACAAATGGGCACACAAATGAGTTAATACTGAATAATAATGACTAGATATGTAATATGCATAGGTTTTCATTTTCCTACTAACTGTGACTAACATCTGATCTATCAATTCAAGAAAACTCCATCTTGTACAGTACTGTGCAAAAGTTCAAGACCACCCTTTCATTTACTTAATTTCCAGACAACACTTTTCAGTGTCAGGAAAAAAAAAAACAGAAACCATATATTTAAAAGTGAGTTACATAGAAGCACCAACAACTAAATATAATATCAATGTTTTTCAGTATTTAGTGTTTCCACTCCTTTAGTTTTTTCAAATAACTCTGAAGGGGTATTTTTTCACACTTCCATAGTTCAGTCTATTAGTTGGATTTTCAACTTCTCACAATCCAAGCAATTCCAAACACATTCAATGATTTGAGGTCAGGACCCAAAGGTCAAAGAATGTTCTTTTTTTTGTTAACTTTCAAAGCATTGTTTTCATGGTGGACTGGAGAGAAACACCTGTTGATCTTCTTTCAGACCTAAAATAAGAACAGAGCTGTATTTTCTTTTATCTCTCAACAGTAAAAACTTTGAGTACTGTTCATCTTTTTCGGTGGCCTGCCAGGTCTCTCAGGAATCCCATTTACTCTCTATCTTTATGAAATTTCTTTTGGAAGGAGTTTTGGAAAGTTTTTTCATTTGACCCTTTTTAATGTGAGTGGATTATCTGATATCTAATCTCCTCTAAAATATATCCTGAAAAATTAATAACTTGCACTTTGGCTGTTTTGACTGGAAAACAAATAAATGAAAGGTGGTTTCTTTTACATCACATTTTGCTTCTGAAGTAAAATGTGAAGATGCTTTAGACATCCCACAGGGACAAGGTTCAAAAACCACAATACATTGGCCAACACATGAAGATTATACCTGTCGCCTTTCTGGTTTATAACTGGAGGGGGTATCAGCCCATATGTCTCTGTGTACCTACAGCCAAAGCTCTTCAATGCTGATGAAGTGATGGATTCTGATCAAATCCTCAAGATCCATAACTCAAGGCCCTTCTACATTGAGACAGCCTATCTATCCAGAGCCGCAGAAGATTACAGTCATATTTCTTCCCCTATTGTACTGTGTGTGTGCGTGTGTGTGTGTGTGTGTGTGTG
>JAILXH010106718.1:87844-100097 GCA_023558415.1 Piaractus mesopotamicus
AAGCTTTTCTTGTTAAAGAAGCTGAGGAAGCATATTAGACATTCTCAAAATGCATGTGGTTACCTTGCGTAAAGTAATGACAATGAAAAAAATCTAGGTGCGGCTATAGGTTAATGATTTTTTTGGACTATGTTTGCTAAGAACATCCCAAGGAGTGTGCTGCCTTCACGGCTTTGCTCAGATCAGATAAGCTGTTTTTGTAATGCAGGACTATGCTATTTTTCTGTATCCTGTAACTCTTGGTGCACTCCCTCAACCCCTCCCCTTACGACTGCTGCATAGCAAACCTAGCACTGCGGACCAATGTCAAAGAAAGTCTAGAGCTTTATCCATGTTGAATTCTTACTTCATAATATATGAAGCGAGCTGACAGTCTTAGCAAAAAGGGTCCTATATAGTACCAAAAAATGGTTATATGACTTGTAACAATAGTGGAACACTTTTTAGTGCTATACAGAGATATTTTAGACATATTTCACAACAGGTTTTCCATTTATAGGGAAAACTATATAACCATGTAAAGAACCAGTTATGCATTCAAATGGTTCTTTGAGTTGCCATGACTATAACAATTGTTTTTACTTAAGAACCCCTGGAGAACAGCTTTTTAAGTGTGACCAATACACAGAGTGAGATTCTGCTTTATGATTTACCCCTCTGTGCAGTCTGAACCCCAAACCTCCAAAACTTCATTCTTTAATATGTTGGTGCCAAAAGGGTTCTTCAGCACAATGACAAATAACTGCTTCTGGCTCTCTAAACAATCTTCCAATGAATTGTTCTTTAAAAAACTCATTTTAAAATTTGAAAAACCACCACATAATGTAGAGTTAAGCTGTGCCACTTAAAGGCTTTTCCTACACCCCTGAAAAATGGGCCCTTCAAAGGTTCTTCAGTAAAGGCACTGACCATATACAGAAAGGTAACTGAATGCTTAAATGGTTCTTTGTTTGGTTAAATAGTTCTTCTCTATGATGAAGAGCCTCTTGTGTATGGTTTTTAAAGAAACTTTCAAAAATTATTCTATACACTTTAAAGAAAAGTTGTTTTCACTTAAAAAAACAAAGAAGTGTTCAGGCTGCCTTAAAATTTTAAGCGAATGGAACTTTGAATAGTAAGTTAATGGAACAAAAATCTGTGTTTTATGCCCTGTTAATGCATTTTAAGGCAGCTATTAAACTATTAAAGTTTTAAGGCAGCCCGGAAATGAACTTTTTTTACTTAAAACCTCATTTTTTACAGTGTAGAGCAAAATAGGTTCCACTACTGCTGCTTTTTTAGTACTACATGGATCATCCTACCAAAATTTGTTCAAGGCCAACAGATTTCAGACTTTTAACTGATTTTGAGTGACACAATGCTACAATTATTTTGTCAAAATAAATCATTGAGCATTCCATTTTGTCACTACCACAACAACCATAACACTATCAGAAATTTACCAAATGTAGTGACTGTTTCAGTAGTGACAATTTTAGCTCATAGTACTACATGACTACAGACATAAATTCATTATATTTTCATTAAAATACAAAAAAAGTTTACTTAATTGCAGAAAATTTGTGTTTCAGCAGTGACAATTCTTAATGTCACACACTGATTTTCAGACTTTGGGACACATTCACTTCAAAACAATGTGATCTACCTGCTTACCATGTGAGCATGAGGGACAGTGATGCAGTCTCACTTCCTGCTTTAAAATGCAGGGGTGTGGATTAAATAAGGCTTCACCTCTGGGTTAAACCTCTTTGTGTTTTGGTAGTGACATGAAAACATGGGGCAGTATTCTTTTAATAAAGTCTGAAAGCAGTTTGTACTAATTCAGTAGAATCATCCATATGAATTCTGTTTTGTGTAGAACTGTATATCCAAGCCAAGAACCAACATTGGACCCTTTCATTTTTTTGTTTTTAAACCCCAAAAGTTCTGAACTACAAAAACCATTACTGATGCCACTTTTGGCAAGACTAAACAACACTCTGATCAGTCATTAACCTAGCACCTGCTCTAGTTTACTCATCTTACACAACACACTTGTATTCAGGTTGTTGGATTATAACAAAGAAACCACTGGATTTCTAAATCAGATTATTACTGTGTTGTGGTAGCAGCATTACTCGTGTGAAGTGAGTATTTTCTTTTGAAAGTGACTTATCATAAATATCACTTAGAACTTTTTAAATTTTTTTCCTACTATTGCCCTCAATATATGCTTAGTTACTAACATCGCAAACACAGGGTGAGAAGTCATTGCATTATTAACAACAGCACTCAAAGAAAGGCACATTTTTCAGGCAGTTTTTCTCACTGACGCTTCAGACAAACTGAGCTTCGTCTTGTTTGACAACAGAGCAAGACAAAGCATCTCTTAACCAGACAAAAATATCTGCAGAACGATCAGCATAGTGAGTGATAAGGGGCCTGGTGAAGATCATGGCATGTTGTTGCTGTGTAATATAGTCACACTCCCTGTATAATCAATCACCTAAATCTCATCAGCTTTAGACATGTTTGCTAAGGAGATCGAGTCTATTTTACCACATTGAATTAATGCCAACTGTGTACGCGTGACCTCTTAGTGGCCTCCTTTCTACCACTGATAATCAGGATTGCCAATTTAGCTCTTTGCTTTTGTGCTTGTTCATAAAGCAAGGCATTATTTCAAGTTAAAATTAACAAGTGTACTGTTTGAAGAGTTTTGACTGACCAATTCTTGTTACATACCATAATATTATACCATCAACAGGCATTCATCAAGGCTCTCATTAAATAAAGTACTAACAAAAACAGCATTTCAAATTTATAAAGGAACAACAGAGTGCTTGTTAAGACGTGCTGAAACTGTGGTGAGCGGGCCATGGTTTCTGAAAAGGTCAGTGCCGTTGTTATACTCATGTTGGCTTCAGTATAATGAAATAGGGTCCATCTACAGACCCTTGTTTTCCACATCATGAGTTCACTGGCCCCGAACTCTGACGGCTGTTTCTTGTGGCACTGTTATGTAATTTTAGAACAGAGCTTGTGTTTCGTCTCACTGAGGAGACTTTGTCTACTTGACCAAATCAAACCGAGATCTGAAATGTATATTTATATCACTGACTTTTTTTCCACATGCTGGGGCGGTGCTGAGCTTTAAACCTTGACTCTTGACAAAAGCCTTTCTTTATCTCCTTTCTGACCTGACTGTAGCTTAAATGATGCAGCAATTATCTTATTGCAGGTCTCGTTTCTGTAAACTACAATTATGTGTTTCTTGTGGTCTGTGCTGCTCCAACCAAAACTTTTGAACCAAAAATGACTCCGAGCAGTTGAAGGGAGAAGTATCGTTGACTTTATGAAACAGCAAAGTAAAAACCAGTCTTATTTTTTTAGAAAGGGTAGAGCCTGTGGACTGAGTGTCTAGCTTGATTTGATTTCACTTAATAAGATTTTATACAAGCCTAGGCAGGTAAATGTGTGTCAAATTGGGGTTAAGATTGTTAGCTTAGGTGGAGGTCTTAGAATGGCTTAGTGTGCCTCAAAGAAAGACCCGTCTAGACACAACAACAATACAAACCCAAGAGTCTTGAATAGATTACATTTTAATACCTCTTCTCACAGCAGTAAAGTCCCACTTTGGGTTCTGGAAGGGCAGGGCTGTTGTTCAGAGGTTCAGCACAAGGTTACCTCTATGTATAGCTGAAGGCAATGAGCTGTGTTGTGCTGGCAAAGTTTAATCATGTGAAGATGTTACCCAAAATGGATGAAAATGGAGTGGCGTGGCGTTTCTCCTAATTTCAGTCTACTTGCGGTCTGTGGCTGGACTGCTCTAAAGCCAGGTCCTGGCACACATGCTGAACTCACAACAGTAACCTGAGCAGACTCACTGAGCTAATGAGCAACCCAGACAATTCTTATATAACCTTCTTTATGCCAAGACTAAGGGCAGTTTGGTCCCTTCATTCTTGACTGGGTCACATACAAAGGCCCCATATAGGGATCAATGCTTTATTAAATGCCCAGTTTTCATTTTTATCGGCTGGCCATGCTGTTTTAAATTTTATTTTGGGAGTGCATATACAGTACCTTGCAAAATCATTTCCTCCGTCTGATTATCTTCATAGAATGTGTTTACTTCTCTTTCTGGGTGGCCTTAACTCTTATTACCCTTAACTCTAACTACTCCATAGATTCTTTCCTCTATGGTAGCAGTAGTGTGTTACTTATTATTATCATATATAACTGAATCTCCTTGTTGTTTGCGAGAGTGATATGTAGGGTGACTTGGAGGAAGAAGACCCTCAGAGTAAGACCCCCCACCCTGCCTTTGATTTTCACTCCTGATCAAATGATGTGATCGAATCTAGTCTCGACACATTTACTTAATGGTTATGATCTAACTAATGCTGTAATTTAATCTGGATCACTGCATTCTTTGAATTTATTCCCCCAGAAACTTTTTTGGGTCAGTTGATCTTTTTTTCTTTGTTTTGGATGATAGTGATCTATGCATTTAAATGAAGTTGTACAAGAAATGTTTTAAACAAATATGATTATGGGGCTGTGGAAAGAGTAGCTAATACCTTTGGCTTGAATGCAAAAATATTTTTTTCTTTTAGAGATGTTTATATTGCAACAGAATATTATTTGGATAGGTTTTCATCATAAAACCTAAACTTGTTTACTAGAGTTTCATTGGCTAGCTAGCATTTGTGTTACTTGCTAGCTTTAGCTAATTGGTATATTGAAGATTTTTGAAAATGCAAACACGTGGCTAAGGCAACACTTTGAACTCCTCATTATGTTCCTCACACCATTCCCAAACAATATGTGCAGTGTGGCAGGGCGCATTATCCTGCTGAAGGAGCACACTGCCATTGGGGAATACATATTGCCATGAAAGGGTGTACCTGGTCCGCAACAATGTTTAAGTAGGTGAAGTGTTAAACTGATATCCACATGAGTGCCCAGACCCAGACTTTCTCAGCAGGATTGCCCAGAGCATCACATTTCCTCCAACAGCTTGTCTTTTTCCCACAATGCACCCTGGTGCCATCACTTTCCAAGGCAAATGACACACACATACCTGACTATCCATTTGATATAAAAGAAAATGGGACTCTTCGGACCAGGCAACCTTCCTCCATTGCTCCAAGGTCCAGTTCCAACACGTGCTTGACCATTGTAGGCACTTTTGATGGTGGACAGGGGTTAGTGGGGGTACTCTGACCAGACCAGTCAGCCCCATAAGCAGCAGATGCACTGTGTGTTGTGACACATTCCTCCCATAACCATCATTAAACATTTCTGTGGCTTGTGCCACAGTAGCTTTTCTGTCAGTTTGGACCAGACGGAAAAGGTTTTGTTGCCCTTGCACATCGATGACTGTCGCCAGTTGGTGGTTTGTCCCTCCTTGGACCAGCATCAGTAGGTACTCACAACTACTGACCACAAGCACCCCACAAGCCTTGCCGTATCAGAAATGCTCCGACCCAGTCGTCTGGCTATAACAATTTGGCCCTTGTCCAAGTTGCTCAGGTCTTCACGCCTGCCCTTTTCTCCCACACCCAAAACCTTGACTACAAGAATCGACTAATTGCTTACCATTTAATATATCCCAAACCTTGACATGCACAGTTGTTGCATGATAATCAGTGTTATTTGCTTCATCTATGAGTAGTCATAATGACTATATTACACCAATGACTCATAGGTGTAATATATTCACTCTGCAAACTCTACATGACAAACTGATGCATGATTCACCAGAGGGTTTCTTACCCCAGGTAGGGGTGTATCTTGCCTCTGTTATTAAGGATTATTAAAGAATAAAGGTTCATGCATCAGCTTCATGTACATGCAATCTTATGCTTAGATATGGTTTAGCTTTTCAGTAAATGACAATGTTCTTAAGGGGAGCTTCCTGCACCAATTTCCTCTATAAGAAAGATGAGAGCAGTTGGTAGTCTGTTTCCTCTGAGTATATAATTCTCTAGCATTTTTCAAACTAATCTCTGCCTGCTGTACCTGTAGTATCACTTACCACAGACAGTATTTTCCCTTAATTTAGAAATAAACAAAACATTTTGAATCAGAAATCATTTATAAATGATTGTCTTTATGCTACATATACAGTAGATAGAGATTAGGCTGAAAATCCTGAATTATTCCTTTAGTCAAATGTACAGTAGGTTAAATTGTTATCCGTATGTTAATATAAATTTGCCTAGAATTTATTGGAGTGAGAATTCCCATTCTGATAAAGTGCTGCCACCAAATTGTTGTCTAGAAGTCCTCATTCTGTCCTTTCAATAGGCCTCTCCTGTCCTCTGACTTCTGTGTGTGAGAGAAAAAGCCCCAGTGCATGTGCTAACCTTGAGAGAGCCCAGCCTTGGCGTGCCTAAGAGTGGTAGCTATCTTTAGCTTTCAGTGGGTGCTTTCTAGTGGCCTCCTCCTCTGCCATTGCCATGTCTCTGGGCTGCCAGCTCGCTCGCCAGCCACACACCACTGTTACTGGGCAGATTAGTTGGGAGCCTACTTCTGAGAAACACGTGTCACATGTTTTTGTTTGAGAGTGAATGACTCGGCACTTAGCTGCCCTTGATTTCAGCCAGAAGGGAATTGTCAGCTGGAGGTAATGCACACACGCCTCCATACTGCTCTGCTCTGCCTCAGCTACTGCACGTGCACACTTCTGCCTGGGTACCACTGGATTCCACTGTGAAATGTAGGATCATAAACAGAAAGAGATCAGTAACTGTGTTATACATACTTACTACTGTTACACATATTTCTGTTATACACACAAAGACTATTCACTTTATAGTGTGCACTATGTCTAACACTATGTCACTATATCAGAGATTTTCAAATCTGGACCTTGAATTCAGTTTCTGGTTCTGGATTTTGCAGTCATGGGTAGGCATGACACTTGGTTGACAGTCAGTTGCATCAGCAGTTTAATTAATTACCAATGAATACAAAATACAGGACCAGAAACTGGATTTAAGGTTCAGACTTGAAGACCTCTGCACTACACTATGCCTTACACACTCAATAGTGCACCGTGTCTGAGATTATGTCCCATTCACTTTATAGCGCACCTTGTCTGACACTGCATTATTCATGATGTAGTGCACTATATTTGATACTATGCTTTATTCACTATGCAGTATAGTGCACTATATAGTAGTGTGCTCAAAACTAGTTATGATACAGTGCACAACATCTGAAACTATTGCTGCATCTCAAACAGCATACTAGCACACTAAAGAGTGTGTAAAAAACAGTGCAGTACCATTAGAAGTGCACTCAATAGTGTTGTAGGTGAGGTATAGAAGTGTGTGGTTTGAGATGAAGCAGATGCTTTGCTCACCCTTTAGTGCACTATTTCCGACACTATGCCCTTCGCACTATACACTGCATGTTGTCTGACAATATGGCATTTTCATTATATAGTGCATTGCCCAAACTAGTCATAATATAGTGCATTAAGTCTGAAAATATGCACTATTAACTATATAGTGCACTGTATGCAACACCATGCCCCATTTGTTATGCAGTGTACTCTGCCTGACAGCATGCCTGATTATAATATAGCACACTATACCTGAAACTATATCATATTCACTGAATATTTGAGAGTCATTTTATTGTGATGTCTGAAGACAATATCTAGTGCATTTGTACAATTCCACAATGCACTCCAATAGGTAGTTTGTACAACATACCCTAACAAACACAGAATATGATGCACTGAGTGATTTGATTTAAAGATTCACACACAACTTTTGTGTCTAACTCACATAATATTACAATTGCATCATCACAAACTGATGTACTATTTAGTGTGTGAAATTGTTTATTGAATCACAAATTATGTACCTATAATAGTGTTCTATGTATAGGGCTCCTGTAGTTTTCAGTGTAGGCAACACACAAATGCAAACTGCAGAAGTCAATTCATGATTGAGAGAGATGGATGAGACTGGTACATTTAGCTAATCTAAAGTCAATAAGCCAGTTAGCTTTGTCTGGCAGGGAACTGTCTCTTCCCACACAGTGCAGGCACGCATTAGCTTAACCATGCTTTGCAGGATCAAATGAGGTCGAACTGGCCTGCTAAAAGAGGCCATGCTTAGGCCTCTGAAGGAGATCACTGGGGTTATCCACATTCTGTGGAGAAACCTTGTTCCACAGAGGGTCTCTGAGGTCGGGTCAGGGTCAGAACACTGCAGAAAGGATTTATTTGTGGACATTTAGTCTCTGCAATGATGTATTGTTACCTGCAGTACTGTGCAAAAGAGATCACACCTCATTTGTTACATTTCCAGTCAAAACTGTCATTAGGTTATTTATTTTTCTGAGGAGATTAGATATAAGATAATCCTCACATGAAAAAAGTAGATATAAGATAATCCTCACATGAAAAAAAGTTCCAAAAAATATTTTAAAAAAATTAAGAATTACTCTTGCTTCAGATCTGAAAAAATCCACAGATGTTTTTTTTCCGTCCATCTTTCCACTATTAGAAGATAGAAAAGTTTGAAAGAATGTTTAGCTGTCAAGAAGCCATTACTGAGAAAAGGCAACTGACAAAAAAGAAGAAAATATGCAAATAAGATAAAGAAGCTGCTGATGTTCTTAGAGCAACGGACAGACCACCCCAGAGTCCAGACCTCAACATCACTGACTGTGTTTGAGATTACTTGGAACATGAGAAGCAGACAATGCAACCAATGTTTAAGATTGAACTTTGAAATGTAATTGTAAGTGTGAACACAAAATACTGAAAGGTCTGATATGTAGTTGTTGAGATGTCTGTGTAATTTTATGTCAAACACGTTTTCTGCTTTTGCTGAAAAATTAATAAAATTGCACTTAATGGCCGTTTCAACTAGAAGTTATACAAATAAAGGGAAGTTTCAGACTTATGTGTTCATGTGTTTGCATGCGTGCATGCTTGTGTGCTGGTGTCTTGCGTGTGAGCAGGAAGTGTTTAGAAGTTGGCCCAACCTGTTTACTTTCCATCTATTTCCTCTGTAAAGTCTTAAAGCGCTTTTGAATAATTAAACCCTCTTGATTTAATTTGATTGTTTAAAGCTGAGAGCATTCATAATTAAGCTCCAAAGACTCTTAGTGTGAATAATTCATCTGCAGCATAACCCTTCACTGATCTGCAAGAGGAGAGCAGAAGTGTGGAAGGTGCTCTGACTTTGAGGCAGGGAGTGCTTCTCAGAGAGAGAGAGAGAGAGAGAGAGAGAGAGAGAGAGAGAGAAAGAGAGTGTGTGTGTGTGTGTGTGTGCCTGCCTCCTTTTTCTCTGCAATGCAGTAAAGTGTGTAAGGCTGCCTGGGGAGTCCAGCTGCAGGCTTTAGAGCTGCTCCTCTTTCTCCTCTTTCTCTTCTTTTTCCACTATACCATGCGGCCTGGCGTTTTTACCTCAGTAATATCTCACAGTCCCCAGCGTCCTTTATATTCAGCTCTCTGACAGCACCACCGCTGCGACAAAGCTGCGAGCTGTCAGCCCCGTCACACACAGCCAGTGTCACTGTGACTTTGTGCATGCCCATCCGTCTGTGCAAACATGCAGGAACACAGTAACTCTTTTGAAGCCGTGGTGCTTTGATACGAGACATGTGATTAACGATTGTGTCCTCTAATAGTCACGGCATCTCTCTCTGATAGCGGCCCGCCTCCTTGGTGGAGGATGATCTTGCTAGCTCAGGTGCTGCATACATTAATGCTGACCTACATACTGTACGGGACTGCATTAGTAAGAATAGTGGGATGAAGGAGGCGGATAGCCATCAACTCCTACACATTAGTAAGCACACAGAGGCTGCTTTAATGTTTCTGTGGTCTACATGAACTTTATTCTAATACAAAATATTGTGCTAAAGTTTTAAGCACCTGAGAAAATTATATTTAAAAAGCTATCTGTCTGAGCAGTAAGCATTTATTCGCCAAGAAAACAAAAAATTAATATTAGAATAAATACAAATAATGGATTAATATAATAGGTAGAGATTTTATGTGTTTCAATGTGTTAGCTTAACCATTTCCAAACCTCTCCTCAAGGAAGCCCAGTACTAATTGTATGTATCATCCAATACCTGGTTTGGCTCAATCAGTAATGTAATACTTCTGGCTGGAGGCATTAAGGAGAAGGTGGGAAGCAAACTTTTTTGTTTTTTTAACCAGCTCGCAGGATATGATGATGTAACACTAAATTCTTCTAAAGTACTTTTTACTGTATTAACCTTTGTTTGTATTTATTCTTATATAGTTTTACTGGCATAAACACAGTTATTGCTGAGATAAATGGTGTAAACAATTAGGTGCCTAAGAATTTTGCTGTAGATATTTAAATTCGTCAAGTGTTTTCAGCACCAGCAAGATCTCAGAATGTGTGAATCTTCGTCAATCCTGTTGGACAAGCATCTTGCCCCAACAGTGATTATGTTTAAACTTGGATTATATCAAGGTTTTTCTTTAAATCCAGTTGCACCAAACTTTAAAGCAAGTTTTAAAATAATTTCATTTACAACTTATTTTTTAATCCACGTTTTACTTTCACAGTAATCCTAGATTAAATGTAATAGTTTTAAGTCAGATTTAAACTTCAATCAGGGATTACTTTTAAACAGATATCTGAGGTCATTTTAAAAAAAAAAGAAGAAAGCTCTGCAGATGCTAACAGGCTAATAGTCTCCTCCAATAAAACTCAGAGCTAGGCATTTCAGTATTTACAAAGGATTACTGAAACACAGAGTACAAATCATGTTACTTTTAAGCTTTAAAAGCTTTAAAAGCCCATGCCTGAAGTTACACTATATAAGATTTGGACATCCAGAGACCTCTCTGGTGGAAAAGTGTAATAGCAAACAAAGCCTGGAAGAACATTTTGCAAAGTCGGTTGTGCTTTAGATCCCTTCCTTGAGCGGGCGAATCTGATGATTGCGAGTGCGTTGAAAGAATATTCAAAGAGAACTCAAGTCAAAACTTGGTCATATGTCTTCCGAGGATGTAAGTGGGACCTTCTTTCTGAGGCTGTGTGTGACATTAATGTAAAGACTCCCATGAAGTATGACCTGAGGCCTCTCACGTCTGTATAACTCACAGCAGCGCGCACACACACACACACACACACACGCACACACACTCACACACATACACACACACACACACATCATATTTTAGTGTGTTTCTTTCTCTCTTGATTCACTAATGCAACTTTAACAAAACTGTAGATCTCTCAAAAGCAGTATTAAACTAGGTTTGAAAAGTGAATGTAAACTGCCGTTAGCTTGGCACTAATGTTTCCAAAATTAAACCCTGCTGTATAGCCTAATGATATACGCAACTGGTCAGTGTTTATGAATTCAAAATTAATATCAAATGAGCATTTTTATTTTAAATTCTTCAATTGAAATTACCAACATATTTGGTGTGTATTTCAAGCAATTTTCTGTGGACTAAGAACATCCGGGACTCGGCCTAGAATCTAGGGCAGAATTCAAAATTCTAACAGCAGAATGTTTCAATGTCTAACTTCCTTCTTTGCTTGTGAGAGCTGTTTTTGTAGGTAGCCCACAGCTAGTTTTTATAAAACTTTTTATAAAGATTTTATAAAGATTAGTTTGGAGAGGAACATCCGTTGTTTGTTAACAAGCATTTCATGGCTGTCAGAACAAAACCTCCTATCTCTATCACTTCACAGGAGAACGAAAAAAAAAACCTTTCTTAACTTTCAGTTGAAATCGATGCAGGAGTTATTCATTCAAAGCACTTTTGAAGCATTTTTACTGGTCCATTCCTCATTCAGTTTTAACACAACATAAATGGTAGCTAGTATTTTCAAATTTTTGTCAAAAAACAAAAATCGCTATAAATGGAGATTACTTACACTAGCAAATCCATCATGATGCAGCATCAAAATTAATAGGTCAAGGTTGTAATCACAGCTTAAGGTTTTAATTGCAGATTGTTAATCCATGTTTAAAATTAAGTGGTCCGCCAGAGCTCAGTTGGAAATAAAGCCTAGATTAATTACTCATTGAGAAGCTCTAAGCTCTGCTTAATTAATTTTTTCATAGTAATGCTGTCTTCACTGTTATTTTAAAAATCTGTAAAATAGTAAAACTTACTCTTCTACGAGTAGGTGTGTCCACACTTTTGACTGCTAGTGTATATCATATTTACTGCTCTTTTCCCATGATCATTCTCTGAAGTCCCTTACATAGAATAGCTTGTTTGTCGGGGTGAGGCTCTCTG
>JAILXH010106752.1:12818-33544 GCA_023558415.1 Piaractus mesopotamicus
TGGAGGAGTAACCAAATACTCTGACCCAGGCTGGAGCACGGAATAGAAAATATTGATGCTTTGGGTGGAAAAGGGACACTGGAGGCTGAAATTTTAAAGGACTTAAACAGTTTATCAGGGGTAAGGTTATCAGGGGTTCATACTGGAATTAGAAACCTGTGTCCCTTCTCTGCTTTATTAATATCCTGCCTGTTGACTCAACCATTGTTAATATAAGACATTTTTCCCACTTGCACAATGCACAAGTCCTGACTAATGTTCCATGGCCTTGTAGGTATTGGGGAAATTGTATAAAAAAAGTGGGAAAATCACTTTTTAAATGCCCTGAAACAAAGATTCCATCATGTTTGTGGAATGATGCGGTTAGCAATATGGAAACAGACTGAGTCAAAAATGTAGTGGTAATAAAAATTGTCTGAAGGAGAGGAAAAAGGGAAACTTGGGAGGGGGGTAAGGGGAGCTTCTGGAATTACACGCTGCAACACTTCCACTACACGCACACACACTACCAAGTGCTCTGCTGGCCACATTTTTGAGAAGGAGGGGTGTGAGACAAGTCTCCAGTGTTTTTCGTGGTGGAGTGTGGATCACTGTCTAGGTTCCTTAAATTGCATCCAAAAATAGGCCCATAACCCTTGATAAAAACCTCATTCTGAGCAAGGCAGAAAGCTAAATAAACCGTCTTCCCCTGCACATTTTATGCTACTTTATTAGACAGCGAAGTGCTAAAAATAAGTGGCTGTGCAGTTGCAGCTGTGGTGACATGCCAGCTCTTTTTAAATATCTGTATATCAAAAATGTCAAATTAGCCATCTAAGCCTTTTTTCTGCCATGGGGAATTATTCTTTATTTGTTCACTTTTTGAATTGTTGGCCATGGCTCAGACCAGCCTGCCTTCTGTTGCTGACATTTCCCGAGTCAAGTTCTCTTGAAAGGTAAATTGCTTGGATAATGGATGTTTCTAAAAATAAAAAGAGAATAATCTCTTTAGAAAGTTGGTTTGGCTATGGGTCTGTGTGCTGGCAGAGCGCCAGGCGTTTTGGGCAAGTGGTGGTGCTCCCTCGGCCCGTGGCTGTGTTGGGAAGTGTTGGGAGCGCAGTCTGAGAGGACTTTAGCTGTTACCTGATCCCATTCTCTCAGAGAGTTGCGACACAGTCGGGCTGTTCTGTAAGCAACTGAAACCCCCCTACCTCCTCCCACAAGGGTCTACTGTAATCCTCTCTCTCTCTCCGGTTGGTTTTTCCTCTCTTCTGTAACTCTTCTCTAGGCAAATGGCAACTTCCATGAAAAGATATTTCAGTGCGCCAGGTGTCTGGAAAAGCTGACAGTGTCAGGGAGACTACCCAATGCTCCTTACTGGTTTACAGACAGATGAAGAGAGCCATTGTGTGTAAAGGTTTCAGGGTCTTGAAGATGCAGACTTGGTATTCAGTTGAGCTGTCATGGATGGACAGCACTTTGTTTTTTCTGCTTTATCTGGAAGAATAGTTTACTATTCCCAGATACATCACTGTGGCTCTAGTAGCACATCCTGTACCCAATGAAAAATACATATGCCTGCATGTGCATATTATTAGCGTATGTGTGATTGCACATTCATGCATGTGTGAAAGCATGGATGCTTTATTGCTTCAGTGTCCCAGTTTAACATATTAGTGGTTTTTTCTTTCATTGGCTTGTGTGTGTTTTTTTCTCTCAGTGGAGAGTTGATGATGGTTGTAGACTCTTATTATGTATGCTTTGCAAATAACATCCCTTGAGTAACATGTCTCTCTATTGGGCTGAACTAAGCTCACATTTATCAGCATTTAGCCTGACACAGTTATTCACATAGAAATGAAATCATTTTCATTAGTTAAAAACAAATCATTTTTCAGGTCTCAGGAGTTCACACCTCGAAGCTATAAAGACAATTTATGTTTCATTTAAGCCTGAATAATGGATAAATAAGTGCTCGGGTGCCATATACAGCACTAGATAGACAAATCGCTCACAGAAAATGATTCTTAGGAATAATGGTAGTTTAATCTTGGTTGACGGATGGCACGAGAGATGCTCAGGGGTAACAAAAGTGCTACTAGCACATTTTCACTCTGGCCTACACCACATACATCCTGCATATTGTAGGGTGTTGGTGGGGAACTCAGGAAATTGGGTTTACACTCCAAGAAATCATATTGGCTTTAGTTTTTGTAAAAGAAAGAGTAAAACCTGGCTCACTGCATCCAAACACATACCCAGAATCACATACACTCACTCACACGCACACTCACACAAAAGAGCGAGAAAGGCAGAGAGAAACATTTACATTTAAGATTGCACTCACACACAGAGCTTGTTTACATTTCAGATTCAGCACACACTCATACTCAAAAAGAAGCCCCCCCATCAACCCAGAAAGGCGTCTGGGTGGTGTATGTGGTGTGGCCATATGGAGCTGATGATGGTGTGTGTGGGGCAGGCTGACTTGACACCAGGCCTTTGGAACTCACAAGCTTGCCTTAATTGACTTGTAAAACTGCCTAAAATGCTGTTTTATGGCACCATTTAAGACGACTCACATAGAGTTTGATATCAAGTCATGCTTAGCAATCAAATGTGTCACAGGCACCCTTTATTTTCCAACCAAACTCTCATAAACTTTAATCTGCCTCAAGGAAAAGTAAAAGGGGAAAATAGATTGAGATCTACAATCTCACCAAATTGGCAGTTTGATAGTATGACAGCATTAAGGAGCTGAGATGGTGGAGCAGAAGGCTGGCAGCCATGTGCATATAGATTTGGATTGGGGAAGTCAAGCTGACAGTTGTGAAGATATAAATGAGCCTGCGCTCTTTGTGCGCTGACAGCTGTGGATTTGGTGCTACTTCTGGTAGGCCCCTGCGATCCCAGCACTGCTCTCTTTGTTGTCAGAGACGGCTCGCGTTCCCTCCGCCGCTGATCCGAGGGGCCGGCCGGCCTGGGCAAATAAGAAGTCGACGTGATGTATGGCCTAGGGATGGATGGAGCGCTGCTCTCCAAGGAGCTCCTGCTGGGTGACTCGCACCTCTCTCGCCCGCAGATACACAGATGCAGATGCTTTGGCTTTGACTGCAGCTGGAGATTGAGAGGGGATGTGACTTTTCACAGGCTGATCCAAACCCAGGCACAGCCCAGCCTCCAGACCAACATGCTAAATACCAAAGCCAGACTGAGGACAGGGTGCTGGAGATAGGGATGCTTGGGAAATGCTATCAAAAGTCCTAGGTGGCAATGCCTGTTTGTGTGTGTGGAAATCAGTGCAGCTTTACTGGTGAGATTTCAGTCCCTGATAAAGCTAAAACTCCCCTGAACCCTATGCTTATTAGCCAATAATAAATCATAAGACAATTCAGTATTATTAGCGAGATTATTCAGTAAATGTTATTAATCTGCAACTACTTTGAAACTTTAAATATGTAAGTTATGCAGTTTTGAGAGTGAGAAACTGAAATATCTACGTAAATGGGTCCTTGGGGTTTAAGATTAATGCCTAATTGTATGTAGGGATTTGGCTTTTCAGGTTTGTCACTTACCTCTGGAAGCTTTAATAAAAGACTCTTTTCTGATCCAACCAGCAGGTCTGAAATCATGAAAGTGGAGTGCAAGCTGCTCAACATCTAGAAAATGGGCCATAAATCCCAGAAAAATGCACATTCAATTACTCATTCATACTGAAAGAGAATGCTCATAGCAATTCAATGTCATATGCTGGATCAGCTATAAGCTCATTGAATAAGAACTTAATGTGAATCTAAGGTGATTTCAGGAAATATTTTAAGCCAGTTGAGATTAAAGGCCTTTTATACTTACTACCTAAGTTTTGTCTTGCTCATGCTCTTCACAATAAGCAGACATTATTAGTTGTTGAAAGCTTCAAAAATGAGACTACCCACCTTATCTTCCATCATTTCAGACATTTAATGAAGCAAACTTGTTTATCTACAATATACCGTATATACATCTTATCAGGTGAACGTGTATTAATTTGAAAAAATGCATTGTATAAACCAGTGTCATCAAAAGCATGTCTATACATGAGGCGTTTAACTTGATTTCATCTTCTTTTGAAAATGGAGATGATCAGATAGGACAGGAATGGCTACTTTCAGTTGCCTTATAGAAAAGACCAGGTCTCAGGCATGAGAAAGACTATTTGTCTTTGACAAATGTTTATAGCATTTTTACTTTTGCCTCACGCTTGGTAATATGGTAATTTGGGGGCATTAAGTTAGCTCTGAGGTTTTTTATAGTCTCCAGAATGATTTGGTGCTGTCTCTTGTTAGGATTGGTTGGTACACTCAGTGTGCCAGATAAACAGACAAATGGTCTTTGTGAGCCTCAGTGGGCATATCTTCTATGAATCTCTAAACATCACTCTGCTTGGGTGATAGCAACTGTTGCTAAGCTTCAAGAATGAAGATTGATTTTCTTGGCATGTGTGTACCAGGCATTTCTGTCAGCAAGCTTCAGAACTTCAGCTGCACTGTGTCAAGCACTACTCTTCAATCCCTCGGGGTATGAGCTCTGTCCCAGTATGCAGTCTCCCTGCCACTCCCTTTGTAGCACCATGTTGCCCATGAAATATTCAACTAACACAGATACACTAATGGCATAATCAGCCTTTTGCTAAAATGCCCACTCTTTCAATTGAGTGATGTGATAGCTAACCTGTTTTGAAACAAGACACTGGATAGCACCTGGAATTGACTACTGTGTCAAAATCAAACTCAGTAATCTACCCCAAGGCCACATAAAAGAAGCCATTCCATGAAAAGAAAGCACCTGCTGATTTTCATGCCCAGACCTGTGAGATTTCAGTGCAAAGATCATGAATAAAACAGAAAAGGTTCTCTGTTCACTGCAATGCAAATTAAATATTTTGAGAGATTTCAAGGACAGTAGCCTGGTTTTCTTAATGCAATACCTCAACCAGAATGCTCTGTTAGTTTATTGTCCAAGACTAAGCTTGACTTGCATCTAGAAAAGGGGCCACTACAGTATTACTAGGGAATGTTTCCTCAGACACAAATTAAGCCAAATACTGGAATAAACCACAAAGTTGAAGGAATCCCCATTGGAATTAGTTTAAGATCAAACCAGCCTCCGAATTGATCTTTAATGATTAACTAGATAACAGCTTTATGGAAAATACTTTTCATTTGAGGCAAAGAACTTGTCAATCATGCATAATGCAGAGGGTGGCAGTTTTTAACTGTCCTGTGATGTATTTAGAGAAAAGTGGAAAAGTGAAAGAAAAAAAGAGTGAAACAGAGTAAAAGTGTCCTTACTGCTTTTTCCCACTGTGTCCCCAGCCACACAACGCCCAGTCATTGTCAGTTCTGTGTAATTATGGGCCTGTACCATACCATTAAGTATAAAGGTTCATGCATGTCACAGTGAAGTAGAGATCACGTGTTCAGGCTGTGGGTTCCAAACTTTGTCTGTGGCTCAGTGTATATACTGGAAAAGGCACTTCCTGACTGAAAGTGAATGGGGAGTTCAGATTTATACCCTAACCTTTATTTTATTTATAGGTATTGGTCATTTGGTCATATTTATTCCTGTCACCTCATTATAACTGTTTACCATTATTCAGGTTTGTGTATTACCTGCCACACTGATTCACAAGGAGTGGAAAAAATGCAAAATTGTAATTTAACATCCATCACTCTTGTTGTGTGGAAGATGTTCTGTCAGTCCCTCTGAGTGTTTGCCCTTTAAGCTAGAGACCATATAGCACCAAGTCTGACATGGCAGAGGAGGGGAGTATACGCACAAATGGGCAATTTTTCCATGTCCCTCCATTTAAAGTTGGCTAAAGGTCATAAGGTGGGAAGCACTCTATACAGTTTTTGCTGAATATGAAAATCATAGGCTAAAGATCATGTCATCAGCAACACTGATAAACTGGTTGACCAATAGAAAATGTGTTTGACAGAGGAACAGAGCAACAAACAGAAGTAAGCCTTGGTTTTAGAAACCAGTTTCTCTGTTGAATCACAAATGTGTAAAATGTTGAATTGCATGTACTTCACATTTCAAGTAAGTAGAGATGAAGCAATTCTCTGTTTTCACTTGCATAATGATTAGAATAGTTCTCTGATATACAACTCAAATTACAGTTCTTATGGGGTATAAATTATTAATATTAAGGTCATGGGCATGGTTTGTGCGACGTGTTCATGATCAGGTCTGTCTGTGTGCTTGCAAGTTTTGAGTATCACCTCTCACTGACCGATCTTGCTTCAGTATTACATTTTGTTTTTTACTTTGTGGTAAAACTGATGTAATACTGCTCTCTCCTGGTGAGATGTGGTATTGCTTAGTCTCAACATGTATTTTTGTAGCTCATCAGTCCTACCTCCTCTTCAAATGTCCAAATACTATGCATATTTAGTACAGACATGTGTTCATGATGTAATGAACTATTGCGTGTTTACTGTTCTCACCACATGCCAACTAATTCTTAACATGCTATGGCTATGGTGAGAACTGATAATCTATGCAACATCTAACATCTATTTTCTTTATTTTCTCTCTTTCCAGGACTTCAAGATGATGACAGATGAACATTGACTCATGGAAGAAATGAGGAGATCAGAGAGAAGAGATTAATGTTGTGCTTTCTGCTTAAGTCGCTGGAGGCCCATTGATCCAGACTAGAGC
Organism: Piaractus mesopotamicus; assembly: GCA_023558415.1. Taxonomy (NCBI): domain Eukaryota; kingdom Metazoa; phylum Chordata; class Actinopteri; order Characiformes; family Serrasalmidae; genus Piaractus; species Piaractus mesopotamicus. The sequence continues at coordinate 19,506 of JAILXH010106752.1, forward strand.
ACGATGTCATTGTGTCACAGACTGCACAGATAAGGAGCAGCCCACTGAACCAGCCACGCTGGCACCATGGCAGGAGAGACTAAACGGACATATGCCGGCAAAGAACTGGATACAGAGTCTAACCAGCAAGAAAATGGGCCTGCAAGAGAGCAGTTCAATGAGAAAGCATTGAAAGGGTCCCCTGAGCACTTTCAGAATGTGAGTCTGGAGTCACAGACTGTTAACAATGGTGCTAAGTTTGTAGAAAAGGAGAGAGAGAACACTCAGCAGCGTGAGGCTGTTATCCGGCCACAACAAGCAGGAAAAATTGATTTCAAGTCACTGCAGAATCATTCCAAGTTCACTAGTGACAGAACATGGCCTAGCGGGAAGGGCAGCCCTCAGTCCCCCAGTGGGAAGAGTCGTAATCGGGATAAGGCGAAAAAGTCAGGAAAAGGCGAGCGTGGTAACCCACAGCAGCTGTACAGACTGAGTATTACAAATCCACGCTCCAATCCTACAATTGGGATAGCCTATCCACAGCAGAAGGTTTCACCTCCCAAAAAGCTGGAGGCCAGCCGAGGCCCTGTCTCAGGCAGCTACAGGTTTCATGTGCCAAGTATCCCAGAGCGAGAGGCAGAACTGCAGCAGGAGGAGCTCAACTACAACCGCTGCTTCCAGGAGGGTTCCTCCAACCTCACCTCCCCAAGCTATACCTCACAACCAGTGGGCTCTGCAGCTGGGGGCCCTGCTCACCAGCACCCACCGCCCACTGCACCGCAGCATCAGCCTGGTCAATTGGAGACCAGTAACACGCAACCTGTCAGCCAAATTCTGTTCTCTGACTTTCAGTTAAGTGGAGCTGACATGTGGCAGTCTCCTGACAGGACTTTCAGTAACGGTAGTTTTGGGGTCCCATCACAAAAACCTAACAACGTTATGGAGGTGAACAAACCAAATGGGTTTGTTCCTTTGTCATTTCAGTATGGGTATCCACTGTTAGATGACGCACCCTCAGAACCGTTTCCCTGTGATCAGAACCCACAGTCCCAGGACTTTATTGAAGCATCTCTGGGTTCAAACCAAGTGCCCCAAAATGCTTTTTCTTTTCAGTCTTCTGGGGAGGAGCATGATGTTGTCCAAAGCAACACACAATTTAGTAATGAACAGTCAGAAGAAAGGCCACCATACTCTTTACACTCCAAACCACCCCAGTATGTGCAGACTCCTCATAGTATGCCATCATCTGTACATTGCACAAGGACCATAGGAGAGGATGTCAGCAGTGGTGAGAGCTCAGTATCAAGCAGTCATCAAACAGAGCAGAATAAGAGTGTTTTATCTGATAAGTCAGACGCTTATTGTCCAGTAGACACTAGGGATGCAGGTGTTACTACAGGGGGCAAAAGAGGCTGCCACTCAAAAAACAGTGCTTGTAGTCAGAGGGTTCTTATTCAAGGCAATGTCCATCATGTCAGAAATATTGCACAGGGTCAAAGTTCACAGATGCACTTTTCAAACAAAGCTTACAGCAGCCCTCCATCCAATACCATCCACATGGGCACAGCACCTCATGACAAAAATAATAACAAAAGCCACAGTAGGGTAGCCCAGCCATGGGAAGGGCCCAACAAGACCTTCCCATCACCCATGGAGCAGAATTCCACCCCATACCCAGTTCAGTGCCAAACTCCTCTTGAGCAAAGACAAACCACAGGAATTAACAGTCGCATGCCATGGCAGCAGATACACCTCACCTCAGCCATGCCGAACCAAAACAGGATTGAGCTTTCCAGGCAACTTAGTAATCAGCAGCTGACTTTTCTGTTAGCTCCCTCTGACTGGCAAGAGGATAGTAAGTCTCAAAAAACTAACAGTCAGAAAAGCTCCAACAGTTTTCTCAGCAAAAGGCCCAGTGAGGCTTTCTCAAACCTGAGGCCAGACAGTGTCAAACAGGGCTGTAGTACAATAGCACCATGTCAGTTTACAAATAAAATGGAATCAAGCCAAGGCCAGGTTACTGATGCCAACAACAAGTCATTATACTTTGGCATAAACAAAACAGTTCATGGGTCAGCATCAAGGAACCCCAGCTACCCCCCATTACAGGTCCCAACCATGGGACTGATGATGGTGTCTCCATATGATTCACCCTCACATTCACCCATTCAGAATCCAGCATCTAGCAGCACATGTTCTTCCCTTTCACCAGAATCTACTAGTCCTGTCAACAGTGGCTCTGATGACAGCCAAAACTCAAAGGTCCCTCCTCCTCAGTTTTATCACCAGCACCAGAGTAAGGCATCTTCTGACAACTTGAACTCTAATCAGCATCACTTCCATTCTGAGGTCTCCCGCACTCTGCACTACAACCAAGAAAGAGCCAAAGAGAATATTTTGAGCTTTTCATCAAATATCAGACATCCAAAGCCTAACATGGAAAGTGGGAAAGTTTGTATGGACAGCTATGGTATGGAGCACCATCCCCCTCCTCCATATTCAGCTCACCAACTACTAGCCAGTTCATTAGCCACAGCAAATCTTGACCAACTGGACGTGCTTCTCACATGCAAACAGTGTGATCAAAATTTTATTAACCTGGCTTCATTTCTTGATCATAAACAATACTGTGGACAGCATACATTTGCACAAAATGACTTCAAAGATGTTCGCAAAGTGGAAGACACAAGAAAATTTCATACAGACCATGCAAAAGCAATTACATCTGGTACCAGTTTTGCCATGTCAAGAAGTTCATCTGATTTGCATCTGTCCCTGCTAGGACTTAACAAGAATGGAGAGATAATGTCAGACAGTGAACCCAAGGTGGATGCAAAAGACGATCCTATGAAACTCATGCTACCATCTGCACCACTCCCTGATTTGGAGATGGAAGATGCCAAGTTAGACAGCCTCATCACAGAAGCCTTGAATGGTCTGGGTTATCAGTCAGACAATGCAGAGATTGATAGTAGCTTCATTGATGCATTTGTTGATGATGAGATCACCACTACAAAATGTTCTTCTAATAGACAGACTCTAAAAACCAAAGACTCCATAGTGTTTGAAAGCAGAAGTAAGCATGAATTCACATCCAGTGAGAAATCATTAACACAGGGGAAGTATTCATTTGACTCAGACTTAGACTGCCTCACTTCTGACAGCAAACATGCTGACGTTATCCACAAAGAAAATAATCAGGATTCAGAGGCACATGAGAAAAGCACCAAAGAGGAAACCTCTCTTATGAAGAGAGAATGCACCTCAGATGAGTCTGTCACACATTCAGAATGGGTTAAAGAAACACGTAAGTCAGACAAGACAGCAGAAGAAAGTAAGCATGGTCCCAGATTTCTCCTATCCAGAAAATTTTCAGAAAGATGTGGACTCAAAAATTTGCAAGGCAGCACCCCAATAGTTAAAACAACTATTCCTCAATCTCCTTCAGCCACTAGGAGTCCAACATCTCAGAGGCCAGCAATGAGAGATGGGAAAAGGAAAAGGGCCAGTGGAGGGAGTTGGAGTAAGGAGCTCATTCACAAAATAGTCCAGCAGAAAAACAAGCTGCACAAGCTTCATGTGAAAGGCACTAAGAACATGCAGTTTTCACTAGTGATGGAGAGGGTGACACCCACAGTACAGAACCCTACATTCAGGGAGTATGATTATGTGTCTGATTCAGACGAGGACTGTGAGCCAGTGAAAATAGCCAGCCAGGGATGTCTTAGCCAGAGCATCCGTTGCAAATACACATACACAAAAGAATGTAAGGGGAGGATAAGAGCGGATAGGAACAGGGAAAGTCAGTGGAAGCAGGACAAGATAGAGAGCTTTGAATCCAAGAAATCTGAGGCTGTCTCTCCATCTTCGATCAAAGAAACCTCTGGTCACCAGAGAGTGCGAAGACGAAGCAGCAGATCCTCCACCAGTAGTGAAATCAGCACATCTGTGAGCATCTCCAGTGAGAGCATCAGCAGCCCTAAAAGCATTGATCGCACAGATTCAGACTGTGAGAAAAGAATGGAGATAAGAAAAAAAGACCAGGACTCCTGTGAGCAGGAGATATCTCCACAAAGGATACTAAAAGAGTCCAGCACATCATTAGCTTTGACCTTCACCAAAAACACAAAACATTACAGCACTGACAAGATTCTACTCTCAGAACTCAAAGACAGCTACACTACTTCAAAGTGTTCAAATGTCATCAGCACATCAGAAGAGACTGCATCAGAACATACCTTGACTAAAAGTACTGTTAGCCTTTCCAGGTTCAAAACCACCAGAGTAGAGGTAGAGGAACAAATGGACCACTACGGCTGTGAAATAGGCATTACTGCAGGCACAGAAGAGCCCACACCACTCAGAAAAGAATATAAAGATTACATAAAAGCCAGCACGCACCTCAGAAGGCCTGGTGTAACACTGAACCCATTGAAGACCAAAAACGACAAAGAGACAAACCAACTCTGTAAAATCAAAAGAGATAACAATGACTTTTCAAATGAAAAATCATCACCCAAGAAGAGAGAGAGCCAGAAGACTCATCAAGATTCAGACTCTTCATCAGCTACCCTTGACAGCACCAGTGATATTTCCTCAGTCAAAGAAACAAAGACTGGTTCAAGTGCCTTATTCTCTGAACCACCATCACTTTGCAGTTCACTCATGGAAGATGTTTGTGGATCTCCTGCTAAACTTCATGATGCATCCCCACAGAAGGACAGAAACTGTCTTATGCCTTATTCTTTAGAACATGAGCAGAGTCTTATGAAGTCACCCCTTTCATTTGACACATCATCAATGTTTGGTGACCTCACAGTAGGTGGATTCGACAACAACCTGTATCCAGATATTCAGCTAACCAAAGAGGGCTTTGGGCCTATAGAGACCACAGCAGACAAGAAAGAGCTCTTTGAGTCATCCTTTTCTCCACTGTTAGAGCAGAGAGACTGGAGCCTGATAGAAGATGTGACTCCTGAGCTACCAGATGAGATTTCACAGTACAAAGAGGATTCAGATATAACAAATGATAAAAAGACCAGTTTTAACCAAGTTCCTTTCGCATTGCCAGAGAAAATAATGGACTACCATCCAAATCTCAACAGCTGTGTCTCTGAAGATGAGCTTGAGATAAAGAGAATTGTGACAGAGCTTGAGAGCCAGCTCCAGACAGCTCCAAAACCCTCTCCACTTGACAGTGAGACCCCAAAACATCTGACCATGAGTAAATTTTCACCATTGAGGCTAGGTCATGAAAGTGAGAGTGAACAGAGTAGCTTGGATGTGGTTTGCTCATCAGAAAGCTTAGCCCTTGCTGCCCCACCAGACTCTCACCCAGAGCTTTTCTCTGAACCTGACCTGCCGTGGTCCAGTCCAGTCCAGTTTGGGTTAATGGGCGGACAGCAGTGTCTTCACACACCAACGCACTCCACTGTGGCAGATACTCCAATTAATTTAGACCAAGAGAAATTAGATTCAAAGGATGGCACAGACCTAAAAGATGTATCCACAGAGAAACAACCAGCACTAAACAATGAAGAGAAAACTGAGAGTGAAGATTCTCAGGGCACAACTACAGACAAATCAGAAGAAATGATTGAGCATGAAATATACACAGAAAACCTCATGAAAAGCCTAGAAGTGATGTCAGATTCTTTGTCATCAGGCCTGGAATCTTCTCGTTCACCTATTCAAGAAAAAGAGTGCAGTGCAGCTAAAGAGCAAGAAAAAGATGATGACAAGATAGAACCCACAAATGAGACTGCAAGAGTGGATGCTAGAAACTGCTCGTTAGATCTCAACAAAAAACTCTCGGAACATCCTCACAATCTTATAATTCATGACATTTGTGAGTCAGATGACACCTTAGTCGCAGAAGAAAGCATCAGTGTTGCTGAGGACAGTGATCTCTTTCTGCAAGTTGAAAGTACACATTTGAAAGAGCTACATTCTGATAAGAGAACGTGTGAAAGTGCTTCAGCCAAAGATTGTGAAGAATCATCAAACACAATCAACCTATCAAAATCACCAGTTCTATTTGAACACAAGAGCTGTGAAGAATCTGTTAGCCATGTAGCGACAGGGGGAGTTAGTCCTGAATCACACGTTAGGGAAGACCTAAATTCAAAGAGTCTTCCCAACAATCCAAATGTTCCTCAAACGCTCTCAGATGATCTGAAAGAGGACAGCGCTGTGTGTCTTAATCAAGGCAGCAGCCAAGAAGAGGTTTTCCTAGAATGTAATGCTACAGAAGATGGTAAGGAAGTGCTTCACTCTGCCTCACCAGAGCATAACATTCAAGACTGTGAGAATGAAACTGACAAAATAGAGACAGCAAAAACCAACCTTGACCTAGAGAATGATCAAGTACTTGACAGTATTGAATCTCCCTACAGTGGAGATGTTCACTTACATAAGACCCAGGAAAGTGACAGAGACAAAGTGATTACTCATGAGCAACCACAAATGGAGACCAAGGATCAATGCTGTGAACCCACTTCATATATGACTTCTTCTCTTAAACATACATCTTGTGGAGAGCATGTACAGAGTATGGATGATGACTCTAAAGCAGAACCTTTGCCACCAATAAGTCCATCACCACTGGGTCCTATACACATTTCCTCAAAGAGTTCTGCTGTGCATGCACACAAGAGTTCATTAGCAGTTTGTTGGACTGATATAGACATGATTACCCCTGCTTTAATGGAAGACAGAACAAGCCTCAAAAGAGAAAGTGCTGAAGACGTAGATGTTGGCAGGCCTTTGGATTATTGTGAGTCATCAGCCACAACAACAGAGATTAATAACTCTTTTGCTCCCCATCTGGATTTTGCAGGAACCACAGAAAGCAAAATCTCTAGCTCAGGAGCAATTTTGGCTGTGGACAGCATCTCCAAACAAGCTTTCAGTGAAGCAAGTGAGAAGTCTGAAGTATTGGTTTCCCAAAATAAAGACACACTGTATGAGTTCAAACTAAGTCCACTGAATTACAGTGAAAGACATTTTAGTGACTGTAGTTCTAAAACTATAAATAACGAAACAGACGTTCAACCCAACATAAAGACAAGCCCAAAAGACAGCCTTGACTTTAGCAGTTGTGGACTGACTCTCAATACACAGATGTCTTCAAATTGCCGTCTCAGTCCAATACATGTTCAAAATGAGCTTGAATTAACAACTCAAGATCGTTTGGTCAAACTCGACATGCCACATTTTCATGACACAACTAGCCAAAATGAAAAGTACTCTTATATTTCACCTACTCACCATCTCCAAGGAGATAATACAGAACAGCTCTCAAAAATTCCCCAAGGTGATTTGAACGCTTGTCCTGTACCCCTTGAAACTATTGATTACATGGACTTGCACATTAATCTGCTGAAGAAGGCAGATGCTGAAAATGCAGACAGTCAAATAAACCCTTTTAAGACTGACACACTGCCTCAGATGTCCAGTGTACCCAGTATTCAGGAAACTGTCAATTCTAAAGAACAATTACCAACAGTCTCTGTAAGTCTCCCAAATGTGCCTACTCCAATGATGGGACAATGCACTAAGCAGTCAGACATAAAATCCTCACTCAAAAAAGGTGGTGCACACAATGCAGTTCAAGGCAAATTTCAATGTGAAATATGCTTCATGTTCTTCCGCACTGTACCTGGACTTAAGAGACACAAAGCCATGAAGCACACAGTGAAAGCCGAAGGCATCACAGTTCAAAACCCAACCTTGAGCAACCAAGGGTTTGTGTCTGTTTACCAAGTGCCACAGTCAGTGGACAAGGAGCTGAAAGACAGCTTTGGGATCCTTGATCCAGTAGTCTTGCTGCACCCAGACAGAGATGGCGTGCCTGTAAGACATGGAGATCAAGTACTTTTGCCTTCAGTTTTTGAAGGCACAGCAAATGAATCAAATGTTTCAAAAAATATGAACAGTAAGGACAAGGAAGATGAGCCTCCAGTAACTGAGAAAGCAAAGAAAAATAGCAAAATGAAAAGGAGCAAGAGCATGGATATCAACAATGAAGGATTAACTCCTGAGCTGATGAAGCAAGACACTTTCTCAGATGAGTTACTCAGTATACTTAAAACTGACATCCTACAGGCTATTTCTCCAGATTTCCCCACAATGGCACAACCAGAGTGTCGCAAGTCACCTGAAAAACAAAGCACAACTAACAGTTCCAGTTGTGAAGAGGTCAAAGGAACAGAAGAGCGTCAGGGTATGAAAAGTGCTTGTGGTGATGAGCAAGAGATTGCCACCATGTTCACCAAGCACCCTGAACTGTACAACAATGGAGCTGAAGAAGAAGACACAACAGCAAAGGCAGAAAGTTGCACAATGCAAGAGACAGTAGAAAACAATGGGCAGACAAATCCTGCCATTTGTAAGGAATATGCAGATACCAAGGGATTTCATGATGTGAAAGAAATCTGTGATGCATGTGAAGATCCTGTAGTTGCTATTAAATGTGAGTCAACCACAGATGAAAATGATGCCCATTCTGAGGGTTATAAAGATCATTCATTAAGTCCTGGTGGGCTGGGTCCTGATCTCAATGCTCTCTTTGATGATGAAAGCACATTCTCCCAATTATTCCCAAGGAATGATGACAGGAAAAGGAAAAAGTGTGCACGTGTTTATGGGAAAAGTAACAAAAAGCAGAAACAAATGCCCAGTTTAATCTCAGAATTTACTGGCCCCACCATGTTTCTAGATAAGAATGAGGAGAATAAGGACAAAACAGACAATATGTTCGTCAGTAATCTGAATGAGCATTGTGAATATGAAACAATATCACTTGATGATGCTAAGATGCTTGAAATGTGCCATAAGAGCACACTCAAAAGTTCTGCTGAGAATAGTGTCCCAATAGATGCCATGACAGATCATCAAGCAGACTACGAAGACACTCCAGAGGTTAGCATTAAGGACTTTTTATGCCAAACAGAAGGCACATTTAGGAAAACTTCAGTGCATTTAGATGGATCTGAAGACACAAGTACAGAGAAAGCAGGGTCTTCAGGTACACAAGGAGACTGTAAAGCTGAGGTTCCCACGAGGCCTACTCCTCTGGAATTAGTCTGCGTGCAAGATAATGTCGTTCGCCATCCAAGCATTGATATTCAGAATCTTAACACTACATTCCAGCTCCCTGAAATCCAGTTCTTTGAGCCTGGAAGGGACATTTCTTTGGTTGAGGATATTGCAAGTAACCGTACTGAGATCAAAGAGCCTGAAAAATCCCCCAAGAAACCCACGGAACGCAAGGGTAGGAAACGCATTGAAACTGGGCTGAAGCCCAAGGATAAACAATACAAATGCAAAGTGTGTTTCACATGGTTTCTCACCTTGGGTGAGCTAGACTTCCACAAGCTTTCTCACAATCCTTCACCTCCTCCCACTTGTTATATGTGTGTCCAGCGCAAATTTAGCTCACGTGAACAGCTTCGAGACCATCTAAGGGAGAAGCATGCCAAGAATAAAGCAGGTGTCTGGACTTGTGGCATGTGCTTAAAGGAGATCTCAGATGTCTGGATGTACAATGAGCATCTCCGTGAACATGCCACACAGTTTGCTCGAAAGGGTCAGTCTCAGAGTTCTCTGCTGGACATGCCAGGCTGCTTAATGCAGGAGAATGCTGTCAAGAACTTTATCTCTTCAATAATGCAGCATCGGTCTAACAAGTCTGTGAAAGGAGAGAATGCCAAATCATCTAAGGAAGAGAGAAAGGCTTCTGTAGATGTCCCTGGTGTAGAGCAAAAGTCCTCTGATGTATGCGAGTCTCCAACTGTAAAGACTAAAGTAAGCACAGGGGGAGGGAGCAAACATAACACACTAACACCACTTGAAGTCCTACATAAAGCAGAGACTACACCAAAAAATGTTGAAATGCATCCCAATTGCAAAGATCCCTCAAGAGACTGTCACCACTGTGGCAAGCAGTTTCCAAAACCATTTAAGCTCCAACGCCATCTGGTGGTTCACAGCTTGCAGAAGATTTTCATGTGCCACAAATGTCCGGTGTCGTATCAGGAAGCAAAAGAGCTGAGAGATCACCTGAAAAATGAACATGAAGAAGTGGATGAATTTGATTCAAAGCACACCACACTGTATACCTGTGAGCTATGTGCTGATGTTATGCATGTAATTAAGAAATCTTTCATCTGCAGTACATGCAACTACACCTTCTCTAAGAAAGAACAGTTTGACCGTCATATGGAGAAACATCTGGCCGGAGGGAACAAGATCTTTAAGTTTAGGGGGGTTGGGAGACCTTGCAAGCCCCTCAAATCAAAGGATGATGAATTTGGTATCCCACCAAACAAGAGAAGAAAGTTGCTTAGTGAGAGTTCACAAGACAACAGCTTGGACAGTGGCATTGCCAGCATTGGATCTATACATTTAAACCAATCTACTGACACACAGGGTCTGAAACCAATTGTGGAAGACCTTCCACGTAACAGCACTGACAAGCAGTCCACTGAGACAAATAATACAAGTGTGAAAATTGAGGATGAGCCAGAGGATGTTTCTGAGGCTCTGAAAGAGCTGGCGCCATGTCATCCCCAAATGGATTCCGATGAGCACACCTTTCCCACAACAACAATGCCCAAAGAGGAAGATAATGTAGACACTCATACACATGAACTCCAAGGCATAGACACCAGAGAAGTTGGTACAGACAACAGGAGCTCTCTGGCTGAGACCTGTAATGTCAAAATTGAGGAGGAATGTGGAGCGATTCAGACCACATTACCAATGCCAATTTCAAATGAGACTAGTGTTGAGGAGATCAGCGTGAAAGAATGCTCAGGTCTTGAAAATGCAGATGAGATGATGGAGGTTGAAGATTCAGATCTGTGCAACTTGCAAAATTCTGATCAAACAAATAAAAGCCTGAAAAGCCAAAAGATAGAAGGTCCCTTGCCTAATGAGGACAACCATCTTGAACTTATCAAACAGCCATCACCGTCCAATCAGATGAACCAGCAGAAGCAGGACCAGATAAATGAGCATTCATCCCTTGACAGAAATGAAAGTGAGAAAGACACAAACGATGTTGAACAACCTACCTGCGACCTGGTTAAGGATAAAATTTCTTACAAGCTATCTGAAACCATTAAACAATGTCTTGACAATAGTCCAAGGTCAGGAAACTTTGGAGCCACTGACAGTGCCGGTGTAAATCATGCCAAGATTCCTCTCAGCTCCATTATGGTTGAAGACAAGGACTCCATAAAACAGAAAAAAAGGAAAGATCTAAAGACGACACAAAGCTCTCAGCGGACAGCATCCCCTGCTACGCGGGAGAATCTCGGCATTGACCCAAAAGTCAAAAAGAAATTTCGACCAAACAAATGTGAGAGTGTGTCTGGTCAACGGAAAGCTGATGTCTGTGGTGACTATCCTGTGCTCACATCAGTAAAAGATGACGCAGTCAGTAACAAAATAGTCACCAAGCACAAAATAGGAGCTCTGGGCCTACAACCAAAAAGAGGCCCTCTTGACAGTTTTCCACCAAAGAAAGGCGAGCTCGTCCGTCATTTGAACGGGGATTGCAGAGGGAAAAAGGGTGTGCCTGGGAGACCCATCCATTCTCCCACTTCCAAGGTGTCAGTAGCCTCCTTGAACAATTCATTTAATAAATCCCGGCCCAAGCCAGGGGTTAAGTCTGTGGAGACTCATTCGTATCGTACTGCAGAGTCACAGAACAACCTTCTTAGCCAGCTATTTGGCCAAAGACTCACTGGTTTTAAGATTCCATTAAGGAAAGACACTTCTGAATCCATTAACTGAGAATGAAATGGATGCTACTAAAGAGGGGGGAACAGAGTTTTCCACTAGTCAAATGATCAAGATGATTTTTAAACAAGACTGAGATTGTATGACCCTCCTCTGTGAAATGGTTTCACTTCTTAATAAGTCACTTTATTACTTTGTATCTTCTTGTAAATGTTTTCACATTAATGTGAGGACCAGTGATAAAGACAAGTTTATAAATATGAAATGAAATTGCTGGTGGCCAGCAACCTTTATACAAATAACTTTATTTTCTCTATTTTGAAGTCATGTTATAGAGACTGTATTTCATGAAAAAAGAAAAGGTTTGAAAAAAAAAGGTTACTTGAAAGATAGCTGAGATTTTTTTTTTTCAAATTATGCATGACACTTTTACATTCAACATGTGTTCATAAATAGTTTTGTTTCTTTGTGCAACAGGACCAAATGACATGCCGATTCTGGACTATGTCAATGTGCCTATTTTATACGCTTCTGAGAATTACTCTTTCATATTCTTTTACCTTACTGTATTGCAGTGACATTCAATGTATTAGCTTTTGTATAAACATTAATTGGTGCTATTTTATTTTATTGTAATGTGAACACAAATGTCCTCTAACTGAAGGGAACATGTAGCGGTTACATTCATAAAATCATTCTTGCTGGTACTCAATAATTTCTGAGGAAATGAGGAAAAATACTGTGTAAACTCCATCACGAAAAGGGTTCATTTGTCCAAGTGTCCATTTGGTCTTCTCAGAAGAGGGCATTAGGAAAGCCTTTTTTTTCCAAGACTAAATTCAGCTCGATTTCATCTGTCCTATGAACTCAGGTGCTAACAAGGACAATTCTTGCGCATGAACCCCTTATTAGGAATTCCTCCCATGCACTGATGTTACCACACACCAAATCCACACTCGGTTATCTAGATGTCCTCCAATTGTTTTATTATTACTATTATTTACTAGAACAAAAAAGGTGCTTTATCTTGTTTATATGTATCTTATATTGTATTATATTGTAGGTAGATTATCTTTGGTGCAATGCATAATGTCAAAGTTCTATTTTAATAATGTGCAACAGATGAAGAGAATAAGGAAAGGGAATTGCTTGGCCTACTGAAGGCTCATAAGTGGTTCATAAAGTGCCTCATATAAAGGTTATTAAAAATCTGCATTGTCTTCCTTTGTTTCTTTGTCTTCTCTGGTGGACAGTGAGTTGCACTCTGCTGTTATGACTGATTGACAAAACATTTGATTAATTGCTTATCAGTTTTAATTAAGATGGGCTACATTAGCAATCAACCATGAAATCCCCTCCTCACACACAGATCCAGCCAGACGTTTTACTGTTTAAAATTTGCCATTTGCTTTTTATTGAAACATGTAGAAAGCAACACAGTATGTGCTCCAAATTATTTTTTTTTTTATAAAGATGAATACATAAATTCAATGTTTGCATCTGTGATAATATCACTCTGCACTCTGTATGATTGCACTGACAACAGCAATGTTTGTCATTAGAGCAACCCAGGGCAACTTCCCCATGGAAGTTTTTTTCACAGTACCGGGGCAGATATCCTTCCAAATGTTCCACTACATTAGAAAAAATAATATTGCACTGAACTTTGGTGCTTAGCAACTGAAATGTTGTTCTTCATTTAACTTGTATCACGTAAGTGTTGATATGACAGTGCTACTTTAAATTTTTAATTACACATTTTTAGTTAAATTCTTGCTGAAGAATACAAGTCATATTTGTCATCCTTTTAAAAAGCAGACTGTTAATCGTATACCTACTGAGTTATTTTATGACTCGCTTTTCATTCACTGCATTTTGCAAGTTGTAGAGCACAATTCCCTTTCTTGCTCTAAACCAACAGCTATAATCATGTTATAAATAATGTCACAGTAATTTCTCAAAACATAAATAATGGGATTTACATTTGTACATACATTTTAAAAAAGAGTCTCCAAGATTTTTGACAAATATTTGCAAAATAGGATACTTGGTGAGGGAAAGTTAATAGATCAACATTAACTAGCTCCTCAAACTGACTGTCATTTGCAGGCGAAAGTTCACCGTGTGTTTAGTGGCTTGTATCCCTACATGAGTCCCATTCATTATCACATAGGAATAAAAAGCCATAAGACACAGCAGCTGAAACAGGGACACACCAGAGAGAGAGAGAGAATTCCCTGGCTTTCATAATGATGCTCTTTGTATGTACCTGGCAAAAAGGGGGAGGCAGAGAGAGAGAGAGAGAGAGAGAG